>JAGDQP010017511.1:20048-30745 GCA_022664845.1 Lepisma saccharinum | reverse complement strand
CAAGTACCTATATTTATGTATAAATTTATATCGCCAATTGCAAATAACTAGCCACCTCTGCAATTCCTTTTTATTCCTAGGTATGGGATAATTATAACATCATTCGTATCTCTCAAAGGTTTTATAACATTTCTAGATATGATATGCTTCAAAAAGGTTATTCCTTGAAATGTAAAATTACGTTTTTTGAGTTTTACCGTAAGACCATTTCTCTTCAGAATACTCAAAATAACCTCTAATTTCAAAATATGTTCCTGAAAAACCACAACTAAAACACAAAATATCATCGACATAAATCTTTAACCAAGAGCCAGTTTCAATACCAAACATTGAATTCATCATTGCGATGAATACTGCCACCGCCCTAACCATACCATGTGGTAATCTTACAAATTGATACTGATTATTACCTATCTAAACGCTATATACGGTCTACTTCTTTCAGATAATAAAACTTGAAAATAAGCCAAAGATCATAGAGAAATATTTAGCCCCTGAATAACTCCTCAATAAACTTTAATGCTCTCTACCTGATTTTGTGCTACTTCAAAATATATGTTTAGGCTTCTCAAATCTAAAACGGGCCTTACACCACCATTCGGTTTATCAACTAAATATAGAACATTACAATGTGGGCTATTAGACCTTTCAATCACATTCCAATTCTTTATCTCCTTAATAACAGCGTCCCTCTTACTATATGGTATTGGGTATTGCCTATTCTTTATCATGACTTCTTGATTAAACTTAACATCATATACATATGACTGATGGTAACCAGGTCGATAATAAAATACCGGTTTATATTTCATCAACAACTTAACTAACTGATCCTTTTGTTCTTTATTCAAACTTTTAATATCAGCAACCTTATCCCTAATTTGCTCATCCGTGGCCTCAGTTTTCTGAAAATTGTCACCCTCCTTTAATTCAATTTCAGACCAACTTACATCATCCTTCAAAGATCCAGCAGATGACAGGCTGGCCCTTCCCTGCATATGCTCATCTCGTTTAAATGTACTTGTACCATACCAATTACTTCCTTATTACACATTATCTCTTTATCTCTATTTGCTGTTATCTTATCCTTATCCTTGCTTGTATAAAAAGTCCTATTAAAATTCATCGAAAATCTCTTAAACGGTTTAATACACTTTTTCCTTCTATTGTACCTACGAATAATAAGATCGTCATATCGACCAATGAATTTCATGAAATCAACCATCTTCTGATAATTCCCAACCACTATATATTGTTTAAGTTGGTAAGGCAACATCATAGTTGTCTCCTCTATAAGCTCCCCATCAGACATTCCTATGCCACATGTCTTAAATTCCTCTACTAACTCAAGAAACTTCTTTTCCCAATTACTTTCCATTCCACTCTTCTAGATCTTATGTCCTTCTTTGTCTTTTCCACAACTTCTTTACTATAATAATAACTTAAAAATTCATCACATAATTTCGGATAACTTGTGAACCTATCTCTCATATAGATAACAATCCACCATAGCCCACTCAATCGTACTACTTCCAAGTCAAAACACGAGAAGAACAAAGTTAAATTTTCAAAAAATCTAATTGCGCTACTCAGCAGGGAATCACCTTTCCATTTAGGTATATCCTCTAAATCCCTGGGTTTTAACGCTCTCTTAGTACTATTGAAACACAACATACTACATATTCTCCCCACCAATTTCTCCTTCTCACAATTATGTTGATTCCACATCTTATCACATTCCACTATGACACAGTCACATGACACTTTACGAAAAGAGACATGATACGAGATGATTCAAGTCAAGTTACAAATACAAATGATCAACTGAAGTTGGCTGATGAGAGTAACGCTGAAGGTGATACTGCACTTAATGAATCTAAAATGAACGAACCGGAATTGGAATCATCATTTGAAACAAGTTATATTGCAGAGAAGGTAATAGTTGAAAGGCTGACTAGTAAAAGTTCAGTACTAACTGTGGAAGAGGATGGAATAAATATAACTATGAGATCAGAAGTAATTTCGGTTGAGAGACATGTTGAGCTTACAGAACATTTTGACGAACGTATCCATCATGAGGTTAGAATTAGTATTTTGTCTGCCAGTGAACACAAACGAGAGCAACGCGGGAACCAAATTGAAGGAAAATCTAAAGGTTTGATTAACAACAAAAAGAAAACAAAGGTGAAAAGTAAGGTATGTCGTCAACGGGAAAAACGAATTTTGAGGAGAGTGTTGGAAAAAGAAACTAACGATCAAATACAAAGATTTATCGTCAAGGCTATTGTCAAGAAATATCGGTTGCGCAGAAGAGCAAAGAGCTTTTTAGATGTCAACAAATAATTGAATAATTTAATGTGGGTAACTCTAGTGTGGATAATAGAGCGATCTACTTTTGTATAAATGTTATATTTCTAGTTAATGTTGTTTATTAATGATATATGTTCTGTTATTTTGCTCTACGAAACAAGGAGAGAAAATGATAAAAAGATGATGATGAAGTAATGTGAATGAGAGATGTATGAAGAGATGAAATATTTATGCTCTTTATTGAAATATATATATGTTATATGCTATTATTGTAAATAAATTGAACTAAATAACTGTCTTTGATAAAAAAACAAAAACATGAAGATACTGAATTAATGAACTTCTGAATTAAAAATTATCAACAAATCACAGAAAATAAATAAAATGAATTATATGATAATGAATTATATACATGATAATCATGGGCGGCGATTGCCGGTCAGAAGTGGGGGGACAAGTTAGCCTTTGAACATTTGTATCACTGTAAAATATGTATGATCTTCTAGTGGAGTTTTCAAAAGTGACATTGCATAAATAACAGAATATTCTTGTGCACCATTTATAATAAATGGGGCCCGATAGTTATTTAATTAAGATTATTTCTAATTGTTGAAATGTATTCAAACGTTGGCAAACTGAATGATTATTCATTGTTTAACAAATTAATGTCGTGTATAATGATTTTAAGTTAATATATACATTTTAACGTAATAGTGCTTGAATTTAATGTTTTCCGTAATTTATTGTATTTTCTATGTTTAAACTTCAGCATACATTTTTTTAAAATTTGTATGTAATTTTAATATATACAAATAAATCCTCGACGTTACATTTTTAAAACTACTTGTTCATGGAAGTTCAAATTTGTTGTGATAACATCGTGTGATGCAGAAATTCTATTTGAAAATCAGAAAATTCAAAGTGCTTACACTGCAATGTCAGGAAGAGGTGCTTGCCTTGTAATTGGAAGGACCCAGGTTCGATGCCGATGTAAAATGGCTAATGTCCGGTGTAAAATGGCTGAAATTGGATTGTATCTGGAATCCTTTAGATAAATAAAACTATATGCTTTTAAATAGCAGTAACAATTAATTCTGGTTTTAGTTTTTCGTGTAACGTATATGCGGACACTATAAAGCATTATTTACAATATATTCCAAAACTACCAAATTTGATGTAGGCACTACTTTCGGTTTTTCTCACATAAGAGAATATGAATATAAACAATTAATAGCATTGCCTTTCGTATAACACTAATTGCAGTACATAGTGTATTATCTTGTGTAATTAGTAGTTTTTAAATGTAGATTGTCACTTTTTGTTCATATTAAACACATACTTTAAGCACATTTCTTTTACATTTTTGAACATATAATTAGATAATTATGATAAAAATTAAGCACATGAGTATCCGGGCCCTAATTTAATGAACTATATTATGATTTTTATCATGTGTTATTGTCAAATAAACAACAGTAGCTACAGTATTAGCACTTCATATATAGAAAACACGATTCTGTCAGAAATTAATATAGTTGTGCATGGACAGCTGCTCATAATTACACATTTAACAAGAAACGGGGTACACAAAAATATTAAACACATTTATAAATAAATAAATAAATTTATAAATAGACAGGATCATTTTAATATACTGTAGAATCCCATTGAAGACAATACTAAATTTTCTTCCTTACATAAATGACCTCTATATAGTAACATGTTGAAAATGTAGCGATACGCCAGTTACTGCAGCGACCGAAAATCGAATCCGGGCCCCCAGTTGCATGCCAGGTGACCGATGTCCTATCATTCAGTTATCGTCCCAACGACTCTGCATATTTGATATTTCTCTGACCTCATCTGAACCACTCAATCGGTGCTGCTATACAATGCCAAGTCACTCCCCTCTATGTGAAGATTTTAACTGAGAAATACATCTGAAATTTCAGGTCTAAGGAATATCCAATATGTAAGAGAAATCGGTTGTTGCGGCCACAGTTTAATGGCAGATAACCGCTGGCATGCAACGTGCAACTGGATGGTTTCGATTCGCGGTCGCTCCATTGACCTACTTTTCTTTCTGAATTTTTATTAACTCTAGTTTGTTTTACATCATTTGTATTTAAACAGAGCTCAGCTTATAAATAGTCTGCTTAATAGCCGCATACCAAAGGGAAGAGTATGAGCCGGACCCCACCGTGCTTTTTGTTAATAATTTCTGTACCTTTCAGAGTTATGATTTGAAATTTTTTGATTTTCATAATACGTCCTTCCCGGACATAGCGTAATAATAAGTGCATCTGCTCCAAATTCTCAGCGATAAAATATATTATTGTGATTAAAAATTATACGACGTGCTGTTTGCAGATTGTTGCGTTTTGAAATTCACAGATTTTATAACTTTTCTTTATTTTAAGGCTACTAACAATAGCCGGGATGAACTTCCTCCTTCGTGTTTTTCGGTACAAATTCGGAACTGGTATGCGACTGTTAATATTCGTAGGCTGGTTCGGGAACAAATCGAAGCTTTATCCTAACATACTTCTTAATATAATGCCAAAAGCATATTTCTTTGAGGGGGAACACGCCCTCGCCCCTCTCTTTTGGTGTTTTTTGGTACAAATTGGGAATTGGTACGCGACTGTTAATATTTGTAGGTTGGTTCGGAAAGTAAATGAAGCTTTTCTGGGAATAATTCTTGATATAATACAAAAATAGAGCATATTTTTGGGAGGGCACGCGCCCCTGACTCCCTTGGTGTTTTTCGGTCCAAGTTGGGAACTGGTTAGCGACTCTTAATATTTCTAGGTTGGTTCGAAAAAAAAATGAAGCTTTCTCTTAGAATAATTCTTGATACAACTCAAAAATAGAGCATATTCCTTTGAAAAGGCATGCGCCCCCGCGGCTCCTCTCCGGATACACCACTGAAAGGGAACTTAAAATACGTATTTGGACCCTATGTCCTTCTAGGATATTCAGTTACACATATCCCGTCAGATGACTTGTAGGGCTAATTACAATAATCACCGACGTGGGGTCCGGACCGGACCCCCTTCCCCCTTTGGTATTTATTGGTGCAAATTTAGCATTAGTATGCGACTGTTAACACACCAGACATAAGTATGATTTTTTCCTCAGTCACACAGGCAAATGCTTGGAATGGTTCCTTTCAATTAGGTCCTGGCCGATTCCTCGTCACATCCTTTTCACTACCTTATCTCGGACTAAACCAAACATGCCTAAAGGCCATAAATAACAATTCATACTCAACAAATGGCCAGTAGCAAAAGCCAACTTTCTCACTTAAGAACTTTACTTTGTGACAGTTCTCAACTTGCTAGTATGGTCAGTGGGTGACAAATGACTCGAGAATTAGGGAGCAATACCCGCTTTTCGTTTTACGCTTTTCAAGGGTCAATTTCTGTATCCTATTTTCATTGTCGAATGGTCGGAAAAAATGGGAGGGGGGAAAGGCCCCCCCCCCCTAAACGCTGCCCATGAGATAATGAATTATATACTTAACGACGGATTATATTGAACAAATGCAACATTGATTTATATAAATGGAAATGCTTTTACAATTAGATAACAATGAATTATATAAATAAATGTAAATGAACCATATGATGAAAAGCAATTATGGGAAACAAATATAATGACTAATATGATAGCTAAATGAAGATGAATTATAGGAATTTAATGAAACTAGATATGAATGTATAACTTATATGAGACGAATAAGATAAAGATGAGCATTATAGATATAACTACAACAAATAATACTGTGTGTATATAAAATTATATACATAAAAACTTTTAAAAAAAATAATACATCTTTTCGGAGGAGGAGCATGTGCAATGGTAGTTAAGGCTATTTTAGGTTACCTAACACTACGCCATGTCATCCTGGTATTTTGCTGTGTTGATTAGATTAAGTAATAGTTATGTTAGATTATGTTACGTTCTTGCGTTAAGTTTGTTTGCGGAAGTTTTAAAACCTACTTTCTAAAGTTAAATGTTTGTATGCAAAATCTATACGCTATTTACAAACTTATGCTACTTACTTCAATGCGCTGATTAGGTTTTGTTCAGCTACTTTGTGCTAGGTCACGTGACATTAATGCTGTCTAGATTAATTCTAACTACTGATACAGATGGTAGCAACTAAGCATAGTTTAATAGGAGAGGCACGCTAATGGAATGGAAGCAAGTGGCTTGAATAAGGATAATATATACAGATCTGATGTTCAGTACAGTCGTTGCACAGTAGGAGAATATTAGAAGGGTCTGATAATATGCCACATCGAGTAGTCAGATACAAATGTTATAGGAAACGATAAGTAAATGACAATAAAACTATATCTAATGAAGATATTTTAATTATTGAAGCTATTTTAAAAAAGGAAATTTTATGATGGAAATGAGTAATTTGTTCAGAGATATGGGAAATGATTTACGTACGAGTAATACGCAATTAGGAGTGGCTCTAGATAAAAAGCTGAACAGCATTATAGCTTATACTGAAGAAGAGTTTAATAGAATAAATGGGAGGATTGATGAAATGGATACTGCTTTTAGTTTAGTGAGTAATAAAGTAAAACATATCGAGCAAAACCTTGAAGATGTTAAGACAGTAACAACCAGAGATTATATACAGCTAAGGGATATGATTGATCAGCGTAATGTTCGACTAAGGGCACTAGAAAATGAATTAAATAGGAAAGATTCTATAAAGAATGAAGTGGAGTTAGATCGTCCTAATGTACAAAAGGCAAACAGGTTTACGCCAAGATCAGTACCTAGGTACAGTAGTAATGACAGTAACAGCGATACAGAAGTAGGAAGAGAATAATGAGGAGTGGATATATGAATATATGATTTTGTTGAACGATTGGGGGAAATGTTGAAACAGAAACAAAGATTGGAAATAAAACGACCTACACCTCGTGACTTGAAAGATATTCCAACTTGGTCATGGATTCCAGGGGAAAATAATCCTCTCGATTATTTACAAAATCTCAGGTCGTATTTTGGATGACTTAAAACAAGTGAAAAAGAAAGGATGCATCAGTTAAATAATGAAATGTATAGCTCAGCAAGAGGTTGGCACTTTTTGAACAACGATAGGATGAGGTCATATAGAGATTTTTGCGTACTGTTTTGTAAGTATTATTGCAGTAGAAAAAATATACGATAAGAAAAGAGTGCAATTAAGAATGCAAGAACTGAGAGGTGCAAAGACAACAGTTACGAACAACAAATTTTACAACTAATAGCAAAGTTAAAAAATATTAATATATGGCTGAGGAAGAAATTATCAAAATGCTGCCTATTAGAGTACAAAGAGATATCGTGATGGGAAATTTTGGAGGAATGGAAGATTTGCTGGAATATATGTGGAAAATTGATGAAATTACTTTGAAGAGCGAGTTCATAAGAAATCAATCTAAATTTGTGGCAAATAACGAAGCTAATTTCAGCAATCAATTCAATGTTAAGAACATGAAGTCTAACTTGAACTTTTCTGATAATCAGGGAATTAGAGATAAAAGAAATTCTATGAATCAAATAGAGGAGTGAAAGAGAGTAAACTTTCGTAAGTTGGAGGAAGGGAAGAGAAATAAAACACGTATGACTCCAGGTCAAGTTAATAAACGAGTAGGAGAACAAAGCAAAGATTTTAAAGGATTGAGTGAGCAAGTTGTAACGGAGGCGCAAGAGGACAATATCTCTGAAATAGATGTGAAAACTTCTGATTCAGATGGTGAAATATGCACGACCTTTTTAGAGGAAACATCTGACAGTAAACCTGATATGGTAAATAAAAATACTGGTAAAAATTGGTGTTCTACAAACATTAGCTTTGGTGGATACAGGTGCATCGTGTTCAGTGATATCTAAGAACTTTTTAAAAAAAGATACAAGCGACTTATCCAGCAGCTAAGATGGACAAGATTGGGGCTGTACATGTTGTTTTTAAGTCAGCAGACGAGAAAACTGTTAAAGTGAAGGGTAAGATGAGTGCAAACATTGAAATAGAAGGAGTGATCATTAATACTACATTTTTTATTCTTGATAAATGTCCATATGTGTTGATCGGGCAAAGTATAATGGAGAATTGTAACCAGACAGTTTTAGATTATAAAGAAAGGAGAGCCAGGATGTTTTTTAAATAGAAAGAGGATATTCAGAAAGAAAGGTTAATGGAGAATACGAGTAAATTAAAATATCAACAAGCGGAGTCCAATGCTAGTAAACAGGAAACTAAAGTATCTGATGATTCGGAGAACAAAAGACAGGAGATAATATGATTAACATCCATGATAAAAGAAGTATTAAAAGAAGCAAATAATGAAGGGAAAGAGAGATTACCAAGTGTTAATAAATCTGAGATCGTGAATTCGAAGGTGAAAAAGGTTAATAAATTGAAGGATAGTTTATCAGTATCGGAGAAAATAATACTTACTAACCAAGCCAAGGCTTTAGCTAGAAGGGGCGGCTACGATGATGCTACAGAGAAATGTGTGATAGCGCGAGACGTAACAGAGGAAAATGGATACAGCATAGATGATTTTCCAATTTGGAGATAACTCGTAGCAACATAGTGTATATAATTTATGGTTATGACCCAAGTGAACTGGTGGATCGCTTCAGTGATATATACTAGTACTGTTAGTTGTTGGAGTTAGTGTTTAAATAAACTTTACGTCTGCTTTCACCAAACTCATGTTTCTTTTCTTGAAACCCGGGCATATGAAACGGTGTTTTCTGTGTTTTGTTCGTCTCAGCTGAATCTTACTTCTATGTGTGCTCTTACTTTTGCGAGACAAAAGTAAGTAGTAACTATTAACGTGATTAAAGAAGACAAATTGAACTTTTGGTTTGAAATAGTGTTTGTTCAGATTCAGACAAAGAGATGAAGTGACGATACGATATGACAGAAGAAGAGAAGGAAGGGAGAATAAAAGATATAGTTTTCAAGTGGTGAAAACTCAATTTTGGAATGGCAAAAAGTTATTAAAGATGCTAAATGGAACCTTTGGTTTATTACAATGATTTTCTTGTTTATGGAAGATGGTAAATTGAACTATTTGTTTGAGATGGTGTTTAGACGAAAACTTTTGTGGGAAAAGTATAAATACTCATTCGTAATTAAGTCAATACTGAAAATTCAATAATTTTCTTGTATGTGATAGTAGTAAACAATACTGATATTTTTGTTTACATTGTTATGAGCAAATTCTCAAAGGCATAAAGAATAGATATTCCTTTTAAAATATATGAAATTCTTATTTCCTTGATTCATGATAATTAATCTAATTTCTTTAAAGATTGTGCATTTAGCTCACGGAAGAGATAATTTGAAAGTTAAAAGCAATTACATATCATTCTGAGCTAGTCGATTTTGATTTTCGAATACATTCATTTGTTTCAAACTAAAGTTATGCCTTACCTGAGTATGCTGAATAAATCCAAAGGAGCTTACAGCTCTAAATTAGCTAATGTTACAAACAAAGTAAATGAATCTTTAAGTAAGGATTCATCAGTCAAAGAAATGGGTTCAAATCTTAGTCAGAATAAACCCTTTCAAGTCCAGAATACATTCTCGCGCTTAAACCATGAATAAAGGCGCCCTCCCAAAAACTGTTTGTTGAGGTGCTGGTCGTAGGGGCTAAAATGGGAATTATGGCAACCAGGAAAGGTAGATCAAAATTGGTGTTTTGAGACTCGGTGTGTAAGAAGACTGGGGCATCGGGTTTGTTGATAGTGCGAAAGTAACGATGGTTTTTAATACAAAAATTTAGAGCACCACCTGTTTTCCCCACATAAAAGGCATCACAGAACTTGCAGGTTAGGATGGCATGTACCCTTGGGATTTAGGGTCTACTGGTCATTAACAGTATTGATAGTGACTGTGGGAGAAGTTATGAAACTAGAGCAGGTCTTACATCTGTGTGTCACACATGCAGGGACGCCGGTTTGCAGTGGTGGCGAGGAAGGATTCGTACGAACTAAGATGTTTCTAAGATTAGGTGGATGCTGAAAAAACTAATCTCGGTTTGATGGGGGAATACTGATCTTGTGCCTGGGTCAGATTGGAGAATGCGGAAATGTGAATGTAGGATCTGTTTGACCTTTGTTAGTTTAGGATGGAACTGGGTGATTAGGGCCAGTGGGTTGAGTGACAATGGGTTGGGCGCCAGCAGGTTGGGGGTTTGAGTGGGTTGGATGTGTGAGAAGCATTTGTTTGCGATTGGGCATCGTCCTCGTCCAACAGCACCTGCAATTGATGGTCCTCAAACTTCCTGGGCCGATTTTCACGCTTCTTGTCTCTCGGGTCAAAATTGCCGTCTTTGAACCAACGAAACCAATCGCGGCACGTT
>JAGDQP010017511.1:0-15048 GCA_022664845.1 Lepisma saccharinum | reverse complement strand
CCCCCCCCCCCCCCCGTTGTCTGGGACTTTTTTCTTTATTTTTCACTGTACTATCACCTCCCGAAGTTTGTCGGTCCGGAAGCTTACCACCCTGTATATACACTTGATATATATATATAACTAGAAATTTGTTGAAAATGCACAGGAAAAGGAGAGCTAGAGTTATTGAAGGTTAAGGCCAGGTTTTATTTTCGCGCTCAAACCCTGAATAAAGAAATTCTCCCACAGATGGCGTGTTGAGGTTCTGGTCGTAGGGGGTAAAATGTGGATTATGGCAACCTGGCAAGATAGATCAAAATTGATATTGTGGGACTCGGTGTGCAAGTAAACTTGTGCATCCGATTTCTTAATAGTGCAAAAGTGGCGATTCTTATTAACACGAATGTTGAGAGGTCTACCTATTTCCCCCACATAAAAGGCATTACAGAACTTGCAGGGTAGGATGTATATCACATTAGATGTGTATCATGTACCCTTAGGATTTAGGGTCTACCGGCCATTAGCAGTATTGATAGTGACTGTGGGAGAAGTTATGAAAATGGAGCAGACCTTACATCTGGGTCTCTTGCATGTATGGGCGCCGGTTTGGGGTAGTGGCAAGGAGAAATTCGTACAGACCAAGATATTTCTAAGATTAGGTGGATGTTGAAAAACTAATCTAGGTTTGGTGGGAAATATTGATCTTGTGTCTGGGTCGGATTGGAGAATGTGGAAATTAGAGTGTAGGATTTGTTTGACCTTGGTTAGTTTAGGATGGAACTGGGTGGTTAGAGCCGATGGGTTGGATTTTTGAGTGGGTTGAATGTGTGAGGATGCATGGCGGATCTGTTTGGTTCCATGTTTTGAAGGGTAGCCTCGGTCGGTTGACTAGAATCTACTGGAGGCGTTGGTTGTAAGTTTCAGCAGCAGAGGTGATGGAGTTCAGGTGTTGTCCTCTGAGTACAAGGGAGAAAGGAATCGCTTTCTTGGTGTGGAAAGGATGGGAACTTGAGTAGTGTAAATACTGCATATGGTTGGTGGGTTTTATGTGAACGGAAGTGGTCAGGGTGTTTTCTAAAGTGATGTCTACGTCAAAGAATGTGACTCTTTTGTCGGAAATAGACCAAGTGAACTGGACAACACGGAATTGATTCAGTTGTTCTAAGAATGTCTTGAGACTGGTTTCACCATGAGTTTCACCGCTATGGAATTAATAACCACCGCTACTTCTGTACTATCAACAAACCGAATGCCCCAGTTTCCTTGCACACTGAGTCCCACAATACAAATTTTGATCTATCTTTCCTGGTTGCCATAATCCACATTTTTCCCCGTATGAACACCTCAACACGCCGTCTGTGGGAGAATGCCTTTATTCAGGGTTTGAGCGCGAAAATAAAACCTGGCTTTAACCTTCAATAACTCTAGCTCCCCTTTTCCTCTGCATTTTCAACAAATTTCCATCCACGATCCCACCCTGTACTTACACGCTATACAGTTATTATTTCAAGTTCCGGAAATTGACGCGCTATGGCAGTCAGTTGTTCTCCAGTTTTGATGCTTTGTCCGCTTTATCTCCCCACTGTCTCTTCAAACTTGTACTTTGTGAACACGTGTTTTTCGCTCTCTTCCTGTATACTTGAAAACGTATAATACACGAAATATAGTGACATTTTATATGTGAATGTGTGAGATCTAATAAGAAGCTGTAAATATTATCTTTTTTTTCCCTTCATTTGTCTTAAATTTACCTTATATCCCGGAGGGTTCGGCCCCTTGGACTTGGTAAGCTATATAACTTGTCTCTTATACCGTCTCCTTTTCCTTGATATTTTTTATTATTTCAAGTCTAGATTTCGCCATCTACCGATATTCTTCGTCCGTGTGCATTTTTGTGGTTAAGTATTGTGAGTTGTGAGTAGTATCATTTTTTTCCCTTATGCTTTGTACAATATGAAAAGCGATGGTGGACATCTGGGACCCGCGACAAGAGGGGGGGGGGGGCGGCGGAGAAAAGGCAACCAACAAATTTTGATCTAATATTTTTTGAGTCAGGAAAAGGCTCTTTTATTAGAGCTGAATGTTTTAAAAATGGTCTCATTTCTTTTCTTTTGCTATGTAAGATATGAAAAGCGATGGTAGCCATCTGTGACCCGCGACAGGGAAGGGAGAGAAAAGGTAACCAGCAAAATTTTGATCTAATATATTTTTAATTCAAGAAAAGGTTATTTCTTTTCTTTTTGACTAGAGTTGAATCTTTTAAAAGGTGGTTTTACCTCTCTTCTTTTGCTACGTAAAAGAAAAAGCTATGTTGGACATCTGCAACCTGCGACAGGGGAGGGAAGGAAAGGTAACCAGCAAATCTAATATTTTTTGAATTCAAAAAAAGGTTATTTCTTTTTTTATTAGAGCTGAATGTTTTAAAAGGTGGTCTCATTTCTTTTCTTTCGCTATGTAAAAGAGGAGAGGAGGGAAATTTCAGTGAGGGGGTACAAATTGAAGGGTAAGAATAGTTATTTATGTAATAATGAAGTTTAAAATGATGTAATTTTTGTTTCAGTTTAATTCGATTGTGGGTATCCGGGACTCATGACAAGAGGAGAGGAAGAAAGTTTTAGTAGGGGAGGGGGGTCAAAGAATTTCAAGGGTTAGAGTAGTTATTTATGTGATGATAAAAACTAAAATGATGTAGTTTTTGTTTCAGCTTAATAGTTTTTTAACGATAAAAGGTTTTAAAATTCGATTGTGGGTATCCGGGATTCGTGACAAGAGGGGAGGAGAGATATTTCAGAGGGGGTAAAAAAAATTGAAGTGCTAAAATGGTTCTTTATGTGATAATGAAGTCTAAAATGATGTCATTGTATCAGTTTAATAGTTTTTTTTTTTTAATGTTAAAAGTCTTACAAATTCGACTGCAGGTATCCAAGAAGGGGAGGAGGGAATATATCTAATATACAGTAACTTACCTTACATTACCACACAACTCTACAGCCCGGTATGTTCAACATTCGGATCCTCTATCACATTATCTAACCATCTTTGTTTGGGTCTTCCTTTTCCTCTACTGGAATAAGTATTCTAGCTCATGTTCCTTTTGGGAAGGCGATCTTCTTCCATCCGTTCCAAATGGCCCAGCCACCTCAGTCTTTATGTATCTGTCTATGTCTTTATTTTTCAGGATATCTTCTATTTCTCTGTTGGAGCATATTCTCCAATCTTTTCCAATTTTGATGGGCCCAAAGGTCACTCTGATTACTTTCATCATTTTCATTTTCCTTAGTGAGTGTTCATACTTCTGAACCGTATATTCATATTGGCCTTGTAAGTGTTCTATATATTTTTAAATTTGTGCTCTGTTTATAACCTCGGTTTTCAGTAACTGGCTGTTGGAGTGGCTTGCCCTATTCGTTCCTTTATTGCTATTATCATATTGTTTCTATTATCTATTCAATATCCTAAATACTTAAATGTGGGTGCTTTTAGAGGTCTTCTTGTGTATTGTATTAATGAACCAAGAAAGTTTTGTCGCTTTTTGTGGAGGTCTGTGTTCAATTGGCCCTCACACCGTGAGTTGAATGCGAATGGAGATCACGCGAAGGTCAGTTGCTGGTGTGTGTATAGCCAACATACTACCTGGTTGTGGCAGTTCAGTTACACCGTGAACGCGCGGAAGGACAGAGTGAACATGGGACCTTCACAGAGCGTCATAAGGGCGTGTATGCTGTACGAGTTCAAACTGGGGTCGAACGCAGCTGCAGCGGGGCGGAAGATATGCCAGGCCTTTGGTGAGGGTGTCTTGACTACACGGACAGTGCAGCGGTGGTTTACCAAGTTTAAGGACGGTGACGAAACACTCGAAGACGCACCACGTGCAGGAAGACCAACACAGGTACCAAATGAAGATCTTCAGGCAGCAATTGAGGCGAACAGTGGCCAGACATGTGAGGAACTGGAACTACAATTTAGTGTGAGTGGAGAAACCATTCGGCAGCACCTCCCATCAACTTGGGAAGCACTACAAGTTGGGTCGATGTGTCCCACATGATTTGATTCCGGGCCAGAAGGCAACGCGAGCAGACACCTGTTTCTTTGCTGTCTCGTCTGAGGAAGGAGCCATTTCTGGACAGGGTGTTGACATGTAATGAGAAGTGGGTCCTGTACGAAGCTCCACGGCGCCGTCATCATTGGTTAGCATCCCATGAACCGGTTCCAAAACAGCCGAAACCAGCACTGCACCAGAAGACCCAGAAGGTCTTCCTGTGTGTTTGGTGGACTGCTCGCGGCATCGTTCATCGGGAACTGCTACCAGCTGGTCATAGCATCAATGCAACTGTGTACTGTCAGCAGTTGAGCCGTGTTCAACAAAAACTCAAAACTCTGGAACCAGCCAGCACTTCTGAATCGCCAAGGGGTCCTCCTGTTACAGGACAACGCTAAGCCCCACGTGGCTCGGATGACCCGGGACATCATTCTACGCCTTGGATGGGGAACACTATTGCATCCGCCATACTCCCCGGTCATTGCACCGTCCGATTTTCACCTGTTCCATTCCTTGGACAATCACCTTAGAGGACGCCAGTTCAAATCCCTAATAGAGGTGCAAAATGCACTTGATACTTTCTTCGCTTCACGGCCCACCAAGTTCTACCGCGATGGAATCCATGGCCTTCCAAGAACGTTGGTAGAAGGTCGTCAATGCTGATGGGGACTATTTTTGATCTTCCAGGTACGTCTTAGGTGGCATATCGATGTTCGAAGGTGGTGGGTGAAAACGCGACAGAACTTTCTTGCTTACCTTATAACATCCCGTTCATTTCTTCTATGTTATATAGTTGTTAATACCGTATATTTAGTTTTGTTTACGTTCACCTGTAATCCTATTACCTTGGTTGCTTCTTCCAATTCTGTTTACAATTCTTTTTAGTTCGCTCTCAGTTCTTTGCAATTACTGCTACATCATCGGCCTAAGCACAGATTTGGCTGGTTTTGTACATCATTGATTCTCGTTTACCTTGTTCCCCATTACCATTTTGTGAATGGCTTTATGTAAGGCTATTATGAATAGTGCAATTGATAGTCCATCTCCTTGTTTAACTCCTTTATTGTATTGGAATTCTTCTCCTAATAGTTGTTCTATTTTCACTTTTGCCGTTGTTTAGGTGAGTGTCATCTATACCGATCTTATGAGCTTTTTGGTATTAGAAGCTTCTAGGAGTCTTTTTCTGTTCACAGTATCAAACACCTGCTTGAACTCTATGAATATGCTCTGAAGATCCGTGCCATGTTTGTAGCTTTTTCTATTACCTGTCGCATGATAAATACCTGGTATATTGTACTATGGTTTTTCCTGAATCTACATTGGTACTCCTCTATTTCTTTCTCTGCATATTTCTTGATTCTATTGTTCATTACTCTGGTTAGTATTTTGCATGTTACATTCAATAGTATGATTGCTCTATAATTTTTACAATACATTTTATCTTCTTTCTTGTGCAGAGGCTGTATTATTCCTATCTGTCTGACATTTCTCTTCCTTTCAAATTAGCTGTATTATACCATATATTTCACCCTTCACTTTAGGTCCTCCGTGTTTTATTACTTCTATGGTTATGCTGTCTTCTCCCGGGGCCTTATTGTTCTTTAGTTTACTAGTCATTCCTTCTATTACTTCCTTTCGGGGTACTGCTACGTCATCTTCTCCATGTTCTTTTTTATTGTGCGCGTTAACCATCTTTTCTTTATCTATTCGCGCCTGGCGCTTCTTCTTGCTCTTCTTCTACCTGTGTCTCAGGGTTTAATAATTCTTTAAAATGATCTGTCCATATTTCTACTATTCCTGTTTCTCTCCTACTATTTATTTTTTGTTGTTTTTGTATCCTATCATTTTTGACTGATATCCTCTTTTCATTCTCTTCTTTGCTGCAGAGAATTTCCTAGTTCCACTTTCTTGTTTAAATTCTTTATTTCCTCTATCATACTTTGTATCATTTCTTTCTTCTTTTTGCAAACCTGCTTTGCCTGTTTCCTCAACTTTGTATACTTTTCTTAATTGCCCCTTGTCTCCCTTTGTAGCATTTTTCTTCGGTTTACTGTTATTATCGGCAATTTCCAGGTTCTTATATGTATATGTTTGTGTGGAAAGCTCGTACTCTTTACTACCATTTGATTCCTTATTGCAAACTGGATTAATAGGTTTCCATTTTCATTGCTTTCTGCATGTAGTGTATTTTTCCCGGATACTTTCGTGACTTCTTCTTTACTTGAAGTCGTCTAGTAATATTTTATCATATTTAGATGTATTTTCGTAAGTTTCCTCTAATTTCTCGTAGAATTATTCTTTCTTTGCGATATCTCTCTCTTCTGTAGGGGCATGGACTGTGATTAATGTGAGGTTTCTGAATTTGCTTATACTCTCGTTGATTGACGTGTATGTGTACTGTATGTAGTATCTTATCTCGTAAGTGTGTGCCTATAATAAATCCGCTACCATATTGTCCAATTTTTGTTGGCGTTCCGTTATAATAGAATGTCTTTCTCGATTCTGCCTGTGCCTTCTAATCTAATTTCTTCTAATATTCAGCGTTTTTTATTGTCTCTTGAGCGACCTCTTCCATTTTGCCGGGTTCTAACATCGTTCGTATGTTCCATATTTCTGTCCTTAAATCCTTCTTCCATTGCCTTGTCATCTCCACTTTTCCTTTCCTATTCCGAGGTTCTGGCTTCCGTTTCTGAACAGCTTAGTTTACCATGGAAGAGTTGTTAGCCCTACTCACAACCCCAACCTGGAGGACCAGGATTTTTCTCTCGGAGTTTCCTCCCTTATCTCCGTATTGTCCGCAGCAGCTTACCCGTCAGGCATTACCTAGTTGTTCCGCAGCGAAACCCATATCTGAGGGCCGTTCTACTATCCGCAACCCGCAGAAGCGCCCGGTCGCATTTTGGATGCATGGACCTTTACGGTCCCGGGAATATACAGTAACAATATTCAGTATTTTCTCTATCTTGATTCCTACATGCCGACCATCGTCAAGGCACTCAAATGCAACAAAAAAGAAAAACAAATTACTTCATGAAACATATTAAAAAACTCTTTTCAATATTTCTGCCTCCTCCCCCTCCTTCCAAGTCCCGGGTCCTGGATGCTACCATTGCCTTTCGTGCATTTTAAAAGATTAAACTCTAATAAGAAAAAAATAAAGCATTTTCTAGAATTCAAAAACAACACATCAAAATTTGTTGGTTACCTTTCTCTCCCTCTCCTCCTTCCCTGTCGCGGGTCGCAGATATCCACCATCGCATTTCTTATTTTACATAGCAAAAGAAAAGAAATGAGACCACCTTTTAAAACATTCAACTCTAATAAAAAAGCAATAACCTTTTCTTGAATTCAAAAAATATTAGATTTGCTGGTTACCTTTTCTTCCCATCCCCTGTCGCGGGTTGCAGATGTCCAACATCGCTTTTTAATTTTACATAGCAAAAGAATAGAGGTGAAACCCCTTTTTAAAAGATTTAACTCTAGTCAAAAAGAAAAGAAAAATCTTTATTTGCTTGTTACCTTTTCTCTCCCCTCTCGCGGGTCGCATATGTCTACCATCGCTTTTCTTATTTCACATAGCGAAAGAAAAGATATGAGATCACTTTTTAAAACATTCAACTCTAATAAAAAAGAAAAAATCCTTTTCTTGACTTCAAAAATATTAGATCAAAATTTGTTGGTTACCTTTTCTACCCCCTCCCCAGTCGCGGGTCCCGGATGTCCACCATCGCTTTTCTTATTCTACAATGCATAACGAAAAAATGATACCACTCACAATACTTAACCACAAAAATGCACACGGGATGTAATTGCGAAACCCACACTATATGTTACTTCCTTGTATAGCAACATTTCTCATCCCCATGGCTTAGCAGCTTTGGAATTCTTCCTTAACCAGAGACCCAAAACTCATATCCCAACCACAGCTTTCCTTCTTAACTTGGTCAACCTAGTTTTCACATGTAACAACTTCACCTTCGACGACAAACACTACTTTCAGATCCGAGGCATAGCCATGGGTACGAGAATGGCGCCTTCTTATGCTAATCTATTTATGGGAAAGTTCGAACATGATTTCCTGCAAACTCAGTCCTTGACCCCACTACTTGGAGTACATTTTTTGGATGATATCGTGATATTATGGCCTCATGGTGAAAACAGTCCCAACACATTCCTAGAACAGCTGAACCAATTCCGTGTTGTCCAGTTCACTTGGTCCATTTGTAACAGGAGAGTCACATTCCTTGACGTGGACATCACTTTAGAAAACAACACCCTCAATACTTCCGTTCACATAAAACCATATGCAGTATTTACACTACTCAAGTTTCAACCTTACCACACCAAGAAAGCGATTCTTTCCTCCCTTGCCCTCCGAGAACAACAACCTCTGCTACTGAAACTTACAACCAATGCTTCCAGAAGGCTCTAGTCAATCGAGGCTACCCATCTAAACTTGTAACCAGATTCGCCTTGCATCCTCACACAGACAATGGGCGTGGGGAATGTTGGTATACAGTGATGTCACGTCAACTGTAACTACGATGGCGTCCGGCGGGAGAGGATCAGAGGTAGACTGTATTGTGGAAAGGAAGTGGTTGGTATTCTTGATGTAAGAAGGGAGAGCCTGGACAAACGGTTGAGATGGTAGTTATGGAAGGCGGAGATTCTTTCAGTAACGTGACATAGCAACATACCCCACACCCACAGTTTCGCTGCCCTTGAACACTTACTCGACACACGTCCTAGATCTCTGCTTCAGCCAGCCCAGTTTGTTCTCACCATGAACAACTTCACAATTGAGAACCATAATTTTCTGCAAATGAGAGTCACAACCATAGGCACTGACATAGCCCGCGAACCTTTACATGGGACGCCTAGAGTCTCAATAGCTCAACTCCACACCTCTAAAACCCTTCACCTGACTCCGCTATATCGACAATATATTCTCATCAGGACCCACGAACAAGTCATCAAAACATTCCTGCAAAACCTCAACAGCACCTCTCCTGTCAAATTCACTTGGTTCGTCTCCAGAGAACGAACAACTTTCCTTGTGAGGATACTGGCTCAAGAACAATCGAACTGAGACAGGTGTTCATATCAAATCTACCAACAGTACGCAATATCTCCATTTCAACAGCTCCCATCTATATTATACCCAACACTCTCTCCCATACGCTCTTGCTGTCCGGGGCTCCCGCATCTGCTCCTCTGATGACCTACTTCAAAACTATTTCAGTACCCTCTTTTTAGCTCTCACCGACCGTGGATATCCCAAACACCTCATCCGTAAACAACTGGACCGTGCTAGAAATCACCCTAACTCTAAACGGCCTCCCCGTGAAGCTCTCTCGCTTCCAATTCTCTCACACAGTACCACCCCCGACTTCCGGCTCTCCAAAAGCTCCTCAAACTGGCGCACCCCATTAGCTGAAACTGAGTTTTCCTGTCGTGCCCTAAAATAGTTTACCGCAGACTTCCGAATCTCAACACGATTCTCACCAGAACTGAACCAATCCCGCCCCTCCCCCAAACCTGGCAACTGCCACAGATCCCGCCAGAACCTGTCTTGTTTTTCATCCCAGTCTGACCTTCGAACAAACTGTCACTCATAAGACGTATTCTTTCCGACACTTCGACGGTTGCATATCTTCCAACCTCATTTATCTCCTACTCTGTAACCTATGTTTTGCCTTCTACGCTGGAGAAACCCAAACACCTCATAACTATCCGCATCAACAACCATCGCTACAACTCCAAATCACAACTTCCACACCTCCCCATACCTGAACACACTTCTTAACACTGACTGCATCTTTGACGAAACGTTTCGAGTCAGCATCCTGATAATTCTGAACCTTGGCTCACCTGCCACAGTTAGAAAGAGATGGGAGCAGTCGTACATCTCTATCCTTTCTGCCAACCATGAACCCGGCCTAAACTGCATGTAACTCCCTGCAGTGCAGTTTCTTCTTTTTCTTCAATTATCTTCTTCGTTCCGTCTCTAGTTCCACTTTTATTCTATTTTTCTATATTGTTTCTTTATACTCACCTTTTCCCATTTCTTTCTTCTTATTATTATTAGTATCATAATATATCTATGACAATTTTTAAATATTTTTTAACTCTGACACCTGATGATGCTGATGATTATGTTTGTTGGATGACAGATCTGTGACCCAAAGGTTCCTTGTAAGATGAATCGATGGTGGTTTGCCATTGTCTTGCATCATATAATGTTAACGTCCTAAGGGATTAAGAAGCAACAAAATATTTAGAACCCCTATGGTCAATGTGTAATCATCAGGATTGTAGCCGTGACTCCTTGATTATAAGCGATTAGCTACCGGGAACTTGATATTCTCTGTCACTCTTGTCAAGGTGGAGGGCTGTCAAGGAGGTTGAGGGCTCTCTTCTCGGCTGCCAGCTGAATTTCGACTCCGTTAGTTGGACTATAAATTATGGATTTGAACTTATACACTGAAGTGTTGAAGTCTCATCTAACTTTATATACTCCTATAAGTTGGTGAAAACATCAGAAAAAATGCTGAAGTTTCATTCTAGTCTCACGGTTTATCGCAACTTTTGATTCAAAAGTGTAGGAGGAATAAATCTAATTGAACAATATCGTTCCTAATAGGAAGTTCCTCCCAGAATTAAGACGAAAATGACTGTATGAGTGACGATTGGTTTTCTTCTTTCTAAGATTCTTTTGTTTAATAGTCTGCGTTCTACTAGACTGTTCAGGTTGCTATACACAAGGTAACGTTTTCAATTAAATACTATTACGTTAATTTGCTTACTAAATGCGATGTAGTGATATTCTTGTGTGATATAGTGCACTGAAGATTATCATGAGTTAACTATGTAGTTCTTTCTCTCTCTCCTTTTACTCGCATTCAACGACACACGGGAAGTATGACGACTTACTGAAGGGTCCTGGCAGATCACGATTCTTACAGTGGCATCAAGAATTCTACACTACACCTCATGAAGAGGAAATTACGTGGATCTGACAATACTGGCACTGCACTTTAATTTCCTTCATCGACCCCGTGAAGCGACTTCAGTAGAAAACTCACTACAAAAGGGATTTTTCTTCATTTTTACTCATTTGCAGACACACTGTAAAATCCAACCACCTTTAAATCCTCTGCCTCTATATACTAGAAAGTTGTACACGAATTATTTCTAAATTTACGGCATTAATAAATCTTTTAACACTTTACTCCGCTACGTTTGTTCAAACTAGTTTACTAATAAACAATTATTTGGTTAACTAAATATAGAAAATATAGAAAATATACGAGAATATTCCCATTTTCTTTATATGGTAGTGCTGTTTTCACGGAATGACTGTCACAACACTTACCGAATTCTTTCCTTCAAACAAGGCTTCTTGTCCGCTTTGCCGTCCACTGATTCGACTGTTCCAGGTATTGTGTACGAAAGTCCATTCAACTCTCTTTGTGCCATAGTATCCCACGTTAGTTCTTCATTTGGAAAGTATGACAAAAGATCACTACAAAGTAAACAAATGAGCTATATTTTGACTCATTACAATAAAACCTATTATGTAACAAGGCAAGAAACTTACATACACCAAAATACTAATGATTTTAAAGAACACTCAGACTCGAAGGACTTCCCAATAGAGCCGGCGTCTTTTCGGAAAGTCTCGAGATTTCGTTATGCACAGCTTGGATACGCATCTACTACTAACACGTGACACTATAGCAACACTGCGGGGGAGTGAGTAATGAACATGGACGGTTAAGACGAGGACTCACCCACTTTAAACAACAAATGCCCAACAGCAAAACGCTTTGAGAACTAGTATTTTGGTTTTCTGAGTTTATGTTTTACGCAAGCTCAATTTTGACAGCACTAGTTTTTGCGAGGACTAAAATCCGGAAATGACTATATCCAAAGCTGTATTTATGGAGAAAATCATATGTAACGATTTACACGTTGAATAAAAATCAGAAAGTATCTTTTATATACGTAATTGTTACTACAAATATACCACTCTGTATTCGGCCTGAGCCAAAGTTCCCTAAAAGCCTTAAAATTAAATTCAAATTCAAAAGACACTGTAGCATACTATAATAACCACAAAATTTCACAACACCATGGCATGTTGATAGAGTTTCTTCCGTATCGAGAAATCACAGCGCTGTTTTGAATACTCCATCGATTACCAATAGAAAAGCAAACATTGCTTAAATTTACAGTAGCCCCAATTTCTATCTTCTGTTTGTCTGTAACGATACCAGCCTCCTAGATGATAATGGCCAGGTTTAAACTATTCTGAAGTATATTTCAAATTTGGAAGACTTTTCACAGCGTAACATTTTTTTCTTTCTTCGAAATCTTGAAACTGAACCATCAAAAGATTACAAACATTTCAAACTTCAAGAACTTTACTATTTGCTACTATATACATTAAAAGCTGAAACTACTGGAAAATGCGCCAAATTCTAAAATTCTAATACCTTTCCAGAATAACATATTGCAAAAACTTGAAATTACGAATTTCGAAACTTGGGTAACATCCCTATTTACAAATACAGTCAAAAATAAATTCGAACCGTTCTGGAGTCTACATCAAATTCTAGTTCGTTTCTTTTACAAAAATTACTCTTCTCGGAAGACAGCTTCAATAAAATAGGTCCAGAACAGAAAAAAATCACTTTATACCATATATGTATAAAATATATTTTTGCATACGGCAACTGGAATTATTTCCAGCTACTCATTAACATCATTAACTGACTTAAATGATGACCAAAAAACCAAATTATTACTTCGTAAGATTATATTATTGACATATTTTCCATCGAATTCTACAAAGTAATTGCTCCGAAAATAATGCCTCCAATTTTTCTCTTCTTCAGTCCAACAGTGAATACGAATTTTGGGTGAGAGATGAAAGTATATGAAACTTCCCGCACATTCACTTGAAATTTCAAGGAAATCCATAATCTGTCCTTATCGTACTGGCGTATCAAAGTGGTGGGGAACATCGACGTGCATTTGAAGGAGCAATGTATAATTCAGTTCCTAAACGAAGAACACTGCACCCTACAACTATTGAAAGCCAAGCCATTCCAATGACTGTCGTTTGGACTTGTGTTTGTAGTGCTAAACCCAGGTTCTCCTGTGACAATACTGTCAAGTAATTTGTCACCTATGATCTGCTGCCGCTCGACAATCAGCTCAAATCTACAATCTCTGCTCCTTCTGGTCATGTAATCACGTAATTCAGTCACCCTGAGGAAAGTTTCGTCAAGACTAAATTGTTTCCAGTGCATTAAAGGATATTCCCACATAACATTATTTACTACGTTAAACACAGATACCTGCTGAACCTTGAATACTTATTTGTTCCAGCTAGACTTCGTCTGCTTTCCATAAAATGTGAGTGGATGCGAACTTTAAACAAGAATTAAAAAAAATAAATAAAAGTTACGTTTTTTCTTCTCACTTCTGTTCTTACCTTTTTTCTATTTCTAAATTCTTGTTTAGTGTTCCCAACCAGTCGAAGTTTGTGGTTATATAACATTCAGCAGGAAACTGTATGGCGTCTCCTTAACACACAAGTCCCGCTCCTGTTCGATCTGTCCGTTTTCTCTTCTACCATGTGAAAACGCTTTCGCGAAACGTAGCAGCTTTCCTATTGTGTTTGTGTAGTTCGTGTACTCCTGTCTCAACATTAGACTATGTAAGTATTCCTTTTTTCTACCTTTTTTTACCATCTTGAATGGCAAAATGGCGTATCCTTAACACACAAGCCCCGCACCTGTCCGCTCTGCCCATTTTCTCTCCTACCTGTCAAAACACTTTTGCGAAACGTAGTAGCTTTTCTATTGTGTTTGTGAAGTTAGGGTACTTATGTCTCAAGATTCTATTATGTAAGTATTCTTTTTCTACCTTTTTTACCGTCTTATATATATATATATATATATATATATATATATATATATATATACATTCTGTCAAGAAAGTACCAGGAATTGTACATTTACAAAGCCCACTTAAAGGGAGTGTTGAAATTCTTCTTGTTGCTACATTAGCATAACTGTCCTCTATGCTCACGCGGAGTCTGAGCGCCATCTGTCAATTAGATTGTTTACAGTGCTCCATTTCTCAGTTCATCTCAAGTGTGTGTGTGTGCGATGTTTACAATGGATAAAAACATCTGTCTAGAGATAGTCATACGAACTTCACAAACACTAATTTTCTATAGTGTTTGTGTTGGTGTTGTGCTCTTATCACAAGATTTCACTATGTAAGCATCCTTTTTTTTCTTCCTTGTTTACCATCTTATATATATATATATATATTATGGTAAAATTATGGTAAGAAAAAAAGGGACTACTTACAGCTTATTGTTCTATAGGTGAACAGACACACACATAACACTTATAAGTACGGAAATCTTGAATATTTCGGTGATTTCACCTTCTTCACGCTCGGACAGTATCAGATACACATGCGAGTAGAATAAAGACTAAGACGACAGTGGCACCATGTAGCGGACTATGCATCGACAACAGTTGACGGTTATAAAGCGCATGGATTTGAGGAGCGTGGAAAAATTGGCAACTGTATAGCGTGTAAGTTCGGGAGAGAATTGTGGAAGGGAAAGTGTTGAAAATACAGAGGAGATAGGTTTTTTTTTTTTTTCCGAGTTATTGAAGGCTAGGATACATTTTCGCGTTTAAACCACACACATATATATATATATATATATATAAGGTAAATTTTAGACAAATGAAGGAGAAAAAAGGATTACTTACAACTTACTAACGCACTAGATCACACATATTCACATGTACACACAAAAAAAGTCACTATATTTCGTGTATTCACACTTTTTCAAGTACAGAGGAAGACAGCGAAGTTCACAAAGTACAAGTTTGAAGAGACAGTGGCGACACGTAGCGGACAAAACATCAAAACTGGAGAACAACTGACTGCTGTAGCGCGTAGATATCCGGAACTTGAAATAATAATAACTGTAT
>JAGDQP010017510.1:24639-38383 GCA_022664845.1 Lepisma saccharinum | reverse complement strand
CAAATTTTAAAGGGGAACAAGAACTGGTTCAAGTTTCGGAGACAGAACGTGAATCAGATCACGGATCAGTTCTCAAATCAGTTCCAATAAGAGTGACTGATCGTGATGAAAACCCTCCAGATTATTTCGCTCCGGGGTACGATCTATTTAACGAGTTTGATAGTACTCCCCTTTTACACCCGACTCCTCCCCCTCCCCCACAAACTTCACAAGTTTCCACAGAACTATCTAGTCCTGAATTGACATCCTTTGAAGAATGCTCTTCCAGTGAAACACAATCTGACAAGCCGGACCCCGAAATTAGTACATTTCCACTTCAGTCCCCGAACCTCCATTTACCTATTTTCAAGGGAACGAAAATGGAATCCATTTCTAGATTCCTAACTAAGTTTGAAATAGTGGCTAACAGTTTCAAATGGAGTGAATCCGAGAAAATTAGATTTTGTTTACTTTGTTTCAAGGATAAAGCCGAAACGGGTTTACTGTAAAAGTACTGTTATAAGACAATTTACTAGCTTTGACAGAATCAAGGCATATGTAAGGGTAGCCTTTCCGGAAAATGTGTTTCGTACGTCTCTTTACCGTGATTTGCTTTCTAGACGACATAAATCGACTGAATCAGTCCAGGAATTTGTATACATCTACATAAAGGAATGGAAGGAAGTTTGCCCCACAATTACGGACACGGAATTGATATTCCACATTCGTAGGACAATCCTACCAAAATATGTCAAGGGTTTAGTATTTACTGACCCAAAGGACGTCTCACAAACCATAGAAGTCCTGCTAAAGTTAGAAAAATCCATTTCATTAGCGAAAGAAGCTTAAGCTTCTCTACCTAAGAAACCAGCTAGACGATCCATACTTTATTCAAACGCACCAACCTCTAACTTTCAAAATTCCGTTCAACCTTCCAGATACGTGAAAATCTATCATAACGGTACAGACTCCAAACCGGGTCAAACAAACCCAACTACCGTAAGACAGTTACCGGAAGTCAATATGAAAATATTTGGCAACCGTGTACGTGGGTTGATAGACACAGGTGCAATGATTTCGATTGTCTCATCATCTCTCTTCCCAAACAATTTTAATTTGGGCCAAAGGCTACGAAGCAAAGTTCGTGTGCAAGCATTGGGAAACGAACCAACAGACCCATTACTGGTACTGAGAGTTGCTTTTTATCTCGCTGATTACCGTGGTTATACGAGAAGATTATGGTTACAAGTAGCCATACTCCCCACAGACTTTTCTGAGCGGACAGTTATTCTTGGTTACGACTTTATTTCTAAATACGTGTTAGCAATTAGAGAAAACTGCCTTGATTTGAAAGATAAACAAGGAAAGTTTCTCCGACGCGTCAATTTTGCAAAACCATGTACAGCAATAAGTTCTACTATAACTCCACAGTTAAACTTAAAGGAAGTGTTTTATCTAACCAAGAAAGGAAAACCCAGACCTACTTACTGTAAACCACAAAAGCAACCAACTCAAAAATACATTCCTTATGACAGAAAGAGATATGTCAAACCACAAGGAAAACCGCAAATTGATAACAGTTATTTTCGATCTCCCAGATCCCGTGTTTTCAAAACGCTAACAAACAATGCGCAGAAACGTAACTCTCAACGGAGTGAGACAGTTCAATCACTCACCCACCACCGGAAATCTTCCAAACAGCCGGAAAAACAGTCTGAGATACGAAAGTCACAGACTCAAGAAACTGAGACACTAGAAAATGTACTATAACAATTTTCTAACATAGAGCCAGAACCTACTATCGGAAGTTGTGGCAAACGTTACGTTTATAGTGACATAGACATAGTGCTTGCTCCACTATCAGCGGAACTGATAAAAATACAAGCGAAAGATGTAATGAAGGAAAACTTTGTCGTGCAAAACTCAGGTGGTTTCACTTATAAATATAAATGTTTCACCCTGCCCACCTTGGTAGATGGTACATCTACAGAAAACGTAATTCCCGCACTGAATTATAAAACCATTCCCGTGAAAATTCCTAAGGGAGAAGCAATTGGAAAAGTTTTTGAGGTAGATGAAGTTGGAGATTTCGTTCTTCCAACCCCGTCTTCTGCCTCCCACTCCAGTTTCCACTCTCCTAACCCCGATTCACAGGCGACCTTTTCCTCCTACCAATCTCTCACGAAACTTCAAAAATTGAACATGATTTAGATAAAGAATTAATTATTGGTCCACCCCTAACACCTAACGAAAGGAAACAAGTCGTAGATCTTATACGTAAATATCAGGACATAATTGCCTGGGAATTATCAGACGTAGTTATCACAGATGTTTACGAGTGTTCCTTGGACGTAATTTCTGACATTCCAGTGGCGTATCCTCCCTACCGAACGACTCCCAAGGAGAGAGAGGTTGTGGAAGTGGAGGTTCAGAAATTATTAAAGGCTGGAAAGATCCATCCCTCTAACAGTCCACATGCAGCTCCCTGTTTAGTAGTAAGCAGAAGGGAAGGTACACCGAGATTGGTATATGATTATAGAGGGCTGAATAAGGTAATTAGAAAGATAAGTTATATAACTCTACGTGTGGATGACATCCTCGATTGCTTGGCAAACCCACATTTAGTCACCACTCTTGACTTACGTAGCGGCTACTTTGTGCTGCCTATCCGAGAGCAGGATCAACCTAAAACCGCATTTATATGCTCGAGGGGAGCCTATTCTTTCAATGGTATGCCATTCGGTCTCTCAATAGCACCAGCTATCTTTCAGAAAACTATAGACACAGTGTTCGGGCCGTTAAAATGGAAGGTAATGGCAGCGTATCTCGACGATCTCTTAATTTGGTCTGACTCATACCCACAAATGTTGGAACGACTTGAGCTTGTCTTTAAAAAACTCAGAGAAGCAAAACTCAGGTTGAACCCTGAAAAATGCCGTTTTTGCTCCAAAACACTCGAGTACTTGGATTTTTAGCCGGACGATCAGGACTGCAACCTGATCCGGAGAAAGTTGAAGCGATTGCTCAAATACCTTATCCATAAACAGTTAGAGACGTCAGGTCCTTTCTTGGCGCGGTCAATTTCTTTCGGCGTTTTATAAAAAACTTCTCTACAATAGCTAAACCACTCACCAGACTCACCAAATCTGACATCCTTTTTAATTTGGTGAGGAGGAAAAACAGGCTTTCAATTCTTTGAAAAAAGAGTTATGTGAGCAGCCAGTATTAGCAATTTTTGACCCCAAACTACCCTCGGAACTTCATACAGATGCCGCAGAAGATGTGATCGGGGCAACCTTGATGCAGGTCAGAGCAGGAGTTAAGCACGTAATTGCGTATTTTTCGAGAACGTTAACGGCCCCAGAACGTAACTACAGCATTCCAGAAAAGGAATCTTTGGCGTTGGTTCAAGCTGTGTCGGACTTTCATCAGTACCTAGCTGATATTAAGTTTATAGTTTATACAGATTCATGCTCCACCTGCTTTCTACGACAGTCGCGACGCCAACAACATCCGTCTTGCTCAATATGACTTCGAAATCAAACATATCTCCGGGCGTTGCAATGTATTTCCGGACTACTTACCGCGTCACGCTATTAAGGAGCTTTCCGATGAAGAAAGACGACTAAGAGAAAATCCCCTATCAGTCAATGCAATAGTCATAGACAAAACTAAAGATTTTATTGCGGCTCAACAAAGGGACGACCAAATACGTGAAATTATACAGAAAAAGTTAACCGATCCTACAGCCCTTGAAGTGAGATTTTACGAAATCCAAGATGGTATCTTATACCGAAAGCTTGGCAAAGATTACCGTGTAGTCATACCAAAAAATCTCACTAGAGAAATTTTGCATGAAGTTCACAGTCATCCCTTCACAGGAGCTCATCAGGGATTTAATAAAACATTCATGGCGGCAAAGGAACGATATTACTGGTCAGGAATGGCGGCCGATATACGATCTTACACACGTAGTTGTAGAGAATGTCAGGAAAGTACTGAAAATACTGCCCGTAAACAAGGTTTACTCTGCCCCTTGAAGGTTAACCATACCTTTGAGAGGATATCCCTTGATATTTTAGGGCCAGTAAGGGAAAATAAAGGTTTCCGGCACATAATCGTAGCTTGCGAATACCTAAACCACTTTGTCATCGCGAAGCCTTTAAAAACTATTACGGCAAGTCAGGTTTGTGCATTCCTCATTAATGATGTGTTCACTGTGTTTGGCCTACCTAGTACCATATTAACCGATTTAGGCTCAAACTTTACGTCTAAATTGATGCGTGAGCTTACATCAGTGTTGCAGATTAAACAACACTTCACTACAAGCTATCATCCATCCACTAACGGTATGTGTGAAAATCGGGTTAAGTTAATCGGTTCTTTCCTTCGCAAGTATGTAAATAAGGCTCAGGAAAATTGGTTAGGATTTTTAGGATTGTCCTGTTTGGCCCTTAACTGCAGCCCACACGATAAGCTAGGCCTATCGCCCTTTGAAATCCTCCTAGGGCATAAGCTCACATTTCCAAATGAAATTCCGTACAAATCTCAAAACCCTACCATCCAAAACTTACTAAAACAAATGAAGATTGTACGCGAGCTAGCGAGAGAGAAATTTGCTCTTATTCAGGCAAAATCTAATGCTTACACGTACAAAAAACGTGTTGATGTAACATTCTCACCTGGAACTCAAGTCTTAGTTCGTATGTATCACAGAAAACCGGGCCTTATAAGGTTTTACAAGCATGTCCAAACAATGTATATGTCATAGAACGAATGACTGGAAAACTTCGCAGAATGACAGTGAATGTTGCAAGGTTGAAACTATATTACTCAACAAATGAATTTCGTATTGTACAAGAACAACGAAATAAGACAAAAACCAAACATTAAAAACAAAAAGGGACGTAAAATAAGCATTAGAATCTAACTATTCTATTGTGTATAGTGTAAATAACTTATAATTCATTATAGTGTAATTTTTGTGTGCTAAAAACAAAGAAGAGAAACTGTTGGTGAGTGTGTGTGTTCCTCTTCTATAAATAGCTACCTGTACCGCCTCCGTAAGTCCACTCATCTGACCGTATTTTTTTTCTACTCCAGATCCTCTATATTTTCGGTTTAAAGAACATTGAATGTCATCGAGATGGATAAAATGTCGCGTCTGGTTTACGCACGTTCTACCAAAGAACACAGAAAGCCACTGTATTCAAATATAACAATGGACAACCATGTCCCTCGATGTCACGCACTGTAGTGACGCGTTCAGATCACCTAAATAAAGAAAATAAAATACAAGTTTTAAAATTAATCCAGGGAATGAAGAACACAGCACGTGGCATAAATTGAGGTTTATATATATCCTTTTCATTACGAAAGGGAAACATATATCCCTTCCGCGTTTGAAGAAAGATGTAAGTACACTCCTAATCATAACTTTAGCACCCTACTTCCTTCAATCATCTAGGCGGAGAGGGACCAACCCTCCTAATTGAAAGATTCCTACGTTTGGACCCCTTTTTTGTCTTACCTATACGCTCGTTACCGACATATTCTTACCCCATATTTTGATACTCTTTCGGTTAGGTTAGGTAGACTTGACTTATCAACTAGCTTAGAAAGGGTCCCCATGCAGAAAGTGATCTGTCGGTGACGAAGTAACGGATTTCCTAGTTCAGTGTCAGTAGTAGCTGGAATGTCGTTTGGCACACGAGAGTGTTGAGTATCCCTTAATTGGAACCAGAGCGCCAACTCTTGGTTCATGGCAGCTCAAGGGACTATGAAACCAGAAGGAGTTGATGTTTAAATAGAACGCAGTTGATGACTATCCTTTAAATACGGTAGAACCTTAAGTATTCATTATGTGGGCGGAAGAAAGAAAGAGTAAAATTGATATTCGATTTATCAGTAGTATTAGAGACCGAGTAAATGATGGATGTATTTACGAATCATTTTTATTTTTGCAGACTGGCCACTGCATCAAATCAACTGTTGGTACAGTTGAAATTAAAAGGAATATACCAGTGGAAAATAAGGTAATTATACGCTGTTATATAGCGAGTTCATGCATACTCGTTCCCACTGTAGAAAATCTGGTGATAAGTGTTCTATTCCCGAGCCAACAATGGCGGACGCACGTGCAATTGTTATCACGAATAAGATCCCAAACCTGCCTCTGGAGACATTCTCCGGACAGCCCACCGACGACATCGAAGCATTCCTTGAACGCTTCAAATTGATCAAGGGCATCTACGGATGGAAAGATCTAGATGCGAGAAGCTATTTTATAGGTTTACTCTCTGGGCCAGCCAAAAATTTCTACTTCTCCAAAAAAGCAAAGCTCGATGTTATTGAAGGTTTTGATACTTTTTCTTAAGGAATTTGAAAAACATCTACCCTCCACGACCTCTGATCCAAACAACGCTTTATTCAACCGAAGGAAACTCGATACGGAGACCATTACTAAGTACTTTTATGATGTTACTCGTCTTTGTCAGAGAGCAGACCCAGCGATGAGTGAAGGGACTTGGTCCTCAAATGCTTGAGTATTTAACTCAAAAAAATTGCAAAACCGTGGACGATCTGCACGAACAGATGATATTGTTCGAGAAAGCACATTATAATTCACAACTACGTGCAATCGATCATGCAGTTCGCGCCCCAACCCTGGATGAAGGAAGCTCTATGACTAGAAATGTTAAGGCTAAACGCAGGAGACCTTTTCCTGGCCCCAGACAAGTGAATCTTGTAAAGCAAATGCAAAATTTGCAGATAAGGGAAACTAAGGGGCCAGTGGTATGCTTTTCAAGAGAGATTGCTACAGCAATCCCAATAGTTCAACCAATCGTTTGCCTAGACGTCAACAAGGTAATCGGAATAAGGGACGAAAGTACCCGAACCGTAACCCAAGAAACCGCGGGACTCCAGGAAATGGAGATGCTACTGCATTTCAACAGAAAAAGCCCACTGGTACCCAATGAAGAATCGGTTGAGGCGATGAGTTGGATAAGGCGAGAAGAAAAGGTGCTATTAAAGGATATATATATATGAGTATACAACTAAAGGGACAATATGAATATGCGATTGCCCCATTTTTTTGTTTTCTCTTTTTGTCTGTATGCTTAATAACCTAAACGTAAGATATTGTTATTAACTATGCAACCATTTACTACAAGAAATATACTATAAACTTACTATAAGTTAATTAAGTAAACTAGAGATTGATTATACTGAAGCCAGGTGTTGACAAAAACCCTGTTATTTTTTACAGAAAAATTGTGTACTACTGGTTTACTAAAAGTGAGTATTGCAATAGTTAGTTAGATATAGCAATAAAGATGGAACAAAACACAGTCCTACAACACATGCTAGATTCGTCTGTTCCTCATTTAAGTCATGCGATAGTTTTTTTGGCAACAGGTATCAATTTTGGATCAGGGAATTAGCTATGATGCCAGTTCATGTCCACTGGTACAATCAACCCCACAGAATCAGCCATTTCGTGTTCCAGCAACCAATACCGGAAAATCTATTACATTCAGATGCAAGGGTGCGATACCAGCGCTTTGTGTCTCTATCCAGATTAGAATGGGATGCAGGTATTATTCCTACTAGAATAGAATCCCCTGAACGATTATTAGGCATTATGCCGGGGCAGCGAATCTACTGTTACACTTCGTTCATAGCCAATATATGCCAACAACTTTTTCCCACCGTCAAGGTATTCGATATTCAAGATATAGAGAATGTAAATATAAAGGAGTACCCTTCAGAAGAGTGGACGTGTCCGTTCCCTCCACACAATCCAAAACCAGCAAAATGTGTCATGAAAAGGCTTTCCCGCATGTATAATTGGTTTTATACAGAGCCTAACTCACAGGTGACAGTAGAATACGAGAGTGAACAATAAAAAAAACTTCCAAATTTAAAACATAAGCTCTACAATAGATTATTTTTGTTTCTTTGTAGATTCGTGACATTAGCCAACACTATTAGGCCAGAGTTACTGCAATTTATTAATACTAGAATAAGTACTATTTTTTGTTGCTATGAATTCCTATGATGGTTATGAAAGTCCTAGGAATATTTGGGAATTCGAACTTCCACAAAGAAGCTCCAATTCAAATACTGAACCACGCATGTCGTTAACCGTGCTGAAAAGGATCACCCGATCTGTCACCGATATAGTAGATTTAAGCCTTGTCGGCGTACCTCCACGTTTACATAAACAGGTTTTTCCGACTTCCAGACGTGAAACTTTGATTAATGCAACGAAACAAAGTATATTTCCACTTGGTCGTCCCTCCAATTTCAAATTTGGTTTATGTGGATGAAATTTAATTTGCGCAGGTTGATCGTAAGAGCAAAGAGGGAATTTAATAATAGCTTTGTAGTTCAAATTACGAAGCGCAACGAAACTACCCTTAAGATTCAGGTAATTGAATTACCGGTTACTTGGTCAGAATTCTTAAGGAATTAAGTGAAAAAAAACGCCTTACCCAATTAGTTATTTTCGGCACTCTGGCTTCATCAAACTTTATGTTGCTACAAAAAAAACAACAAATCTTTGGAGACATTTTAGTTTAGGTCCCCCAATTTTGTTTCTCTTTACAGAAACCACGGTGTGGATTCTACTACTACTACCCTTAGTCCATGGAGACACCCCACAAGAGGATTTGGAACCAAAATTTTTTGTTACAACAGGTATTCTATGGAAGCAATTACATTCTAAAATAGCATATGAAAAATCTCTACCTTTGATACACAGGCAGAAGTTATCGAGACCCCCCAGTATTGACGCGGCACTCTCCGCACATGAATATGAACATGTGAAAAAGTTCTGTAACACTCTTATAGATGCTGATCAATCAGTTTGTCCTATGTTGGAGGCGACTTAGCAAATGTTGACAGCCCTTAAGGTTCATTTAAGAGCTCAACATTTTAAAATATACGTGACTGACACTAGTTGAAATGGAAGAGGTATTGCTTTCTTTGTCAAGTTTTTAAGTTGGTGCTGTGACGTCATAGATAAGAAGACTTTAGCTCCTTACTTAGCAAAACAAGAAGTAATCGGACGGACTGTTAAAAACTTACATGATCAATTACATGCTGACCATAAACATGTGATTTCATTAGTCGAAGATACGAGAAAATATTCCGAGACCATTTCGAAAACATTTTCAGAAGTAGAATCAGCTGTGAAACATTTACAAAATGAAATTAATAGAGTTAAAGCAGATAACGAAAAGGGGACAGTGACAGCACAAGCTATCCAATTAATGACGTTTGTTAAATTAGTATTACAGGCCATTCACGTTAGAGAAATTCAAGAGATCCACAAGTCGTGTATAGATTACCAGCTACCAATTACTGTAGCTCGCCAATTAAGTTACTCGAGGATCTTCAAACACTACGACGTAAAATTGCAGGCTTTAATTATAAACTAGCAATTCCCCCCGAGAAATTTCTACATCACTATAAACTTAAAACAGCTTCTTGTCATTTCTCGGATACCGATCTGACTATAATCTTTAAAGTACCTTTGATAAAAGACGACGGTGTAACTCTACACTCCTTACGCTCAAATCCGTACAGATGGAAGAATCAAACTTGTCTGTTGCAACATGAACCGACTATTATTGCTCAGAGACATGAAAAGATCCAATTACTTCGGAGTGATTATTGAACGGATTGTTTGGATTCACGCGATGATTTGTGTTACATACCATCAATTTCGGAAAATTCTATAACTACCCCCGATTGTCTTTTCCATTTATGGAACGGGACAACCGTTCAACAATATAAGAAGTACTGCAAATTGCAGTGCGAAGCCAAAACCGGGACGATAGTTACTCAGGCGGAAACTAACAACTATGTCATTAAAAATCCCACCAGTGATATCAAAGTTAAGTGTGGAACCTCAACTAACGTAGTTCCAGTTGACCCGGATAGACCAGGTTCGTTAAGCTTACATTTGCCTTTTACTTGTAGTGCAAATGTAAATCAGGATTTAGAAATCCCTGAAATGTTCCCATGTGCTTGTGATTCGCCTACGCACATTCAAACCAACACTCTAATATCAGCAGCTTGGTCAAAATTGCAAAATCTCAGAGTACATGCACGCAACTTGCAGCTGCCCGAATTCGTTAATTTAGAACAAGCAATAGATGCTAATTGGAGATTGGACACCCCTGAATTTAATACGGAAAGTATTCCACCTTTAGATTTTGAGGATGAATTGTTTTCAGTGCACGTGAATAAGATTGCGTCACTAAGACCGTACTTTTCAATACTATACGTATGGAATATTGTATTGACTATAACCATACTGTGGATAATTTTTAAAATCCGAGTGCAACTAATACCGCTTATGTTTACCGGACTTCCTACCGCAAAGGCTGATGACTTACTTGTACACACGTCAGCAGAAATCCTAGGTTACACTATGCTAACCCTAGCGCTGTTCATTATTTTATTTTGCACATGTTATCACTTATGCATACGCAAAATTTTTTCAAATTTCTGAAATTACGCATACAAACTACTAACCCACCAACGTTTAACATAGAAAATGAAGTTATGCAACTAGGATCCCCCGTCAAACCTAAGAGAAAATCCCAGAAAACTACGGGTTCTACAAAGGTGAATGAAAGGCCTACTTCTTTGATGTTATGACTAGCTATAGTGACTACATCCTTCACTTTAGCTTTCGGACTAGACATCCCCACATTCTATCATACAGGTGTGAGTAAGGTGAAACTGTCCCAACCAATTTTATATGACTCTTCTCTCCCAGTGATTACGGAAATTACTTATGACGAAACAACATCAAGTTGTTTAAATTGGAATGACTTGCCTAACACTGTTTTTAGATCAAACTTGATAAAGGACGATTCAACGGTTGGTTATTCGTTTGTTTTCCTTTTGCGGTCACACACACGAAGATTGTTCTATTCACCACAGAACTACCAAGCCTTACTAACCCAAATCAAAACTTTTCAAACCATACAATGGTTAAGCTGGTTAGAACCCAAGAAATTGAACTGACCATTACCATTTGAAAAATTAATTAAAGCATGTCAGAATCAAAAGTTGGACCCCTTCTTATGGACTTTCAACGACACGAAGGAAATGTTATCTCTCGTTACAAACCGGTTAATTGGTTCAAACTATACCACCGTGATAGGACTCGGAGATTCTGAAAGTTTGCTTAATTTTCCACTTTTGGAGTGCGCCATATCCAAAACCACCACATTGGTAGCATTTAAAATACCGATCAGCAAGGATAATCAAGTTCAGACTCTGTACCGATTACAACCGCTACTGTTTAGCTATTATAACGAAGCGTGCTTTACACACTTGCCGATTGAAATAGTAATTGCGGTAACCACTAGGACAAGTATCGATCAACCAAACACAGCCGAATTACTTACTACTGATTGTGACCTAACCCGTGAAACATCGAGTTTTCTAGAATTCGTAAATAAATAACAGCATGAGCTGTGCAGGAAATTTGGCCTCAATCTGGTCTGGTGATACATAAGATTTCTGTTGTTTTGCGGAATTTAGAAAACAACGATGAGAATCTAAGGGAAGCGGCATAAACAAAGGCTAGATAAAATCAATAGAAGCTGATGGAACAATCATAGCAGACAAACTGTGGTCAACAATAGACTTACTCGTTATTCAACTACCCAAACATCCTTTCTCAGTTCCTGTCGAATTGTTCCAGAACGAAATCACGAGCTTTTACGTAAGGGCTACGTGTTCATGAAATTCTTTCTAGAACATTCCAGTGTAAACAAACTTAGGCGTGTCAAAACGACCTCATATAAAAACCTAGGGACGGAAGTTTAGGAGCCTTACCGGTCCTCGACACCGTTGGAACGACACCACTGTGTGAATTGCAACCAGATAGGAACTTAGAAAATCTACAATCGACAGGTTAGTCAGTTAAATTCTAGGACTTTGAAAGTTTTCGTACATGAAACATATTTTGCATTGAGACACGTAGCATGTCTTACTTTCACGCCTTTACACAACGGTATCGGTCCCCTTCAGTTAGAAGTTGCCTAGTTAGAAATTGATTGTATTAACTTCAACTTTTGGCAATGGAATCAAAGGAGAGGTAGTCTGTTGTTTGTTGAAACATTTGTTTAATATTAGTTGTTTAATCGTACATCTATAGAAACGAGAAATGTTCATTATAAGAATTTGTTAATATACTTCCATAATGTACCTAATGTAATTATCCTTCACATTTTTTTAAATTCTTATTAGCTTGAAATAAATTGCATAAAATGTATTTGGATGTGTTTTCTCTTGACAGCTGTTTCCCTTGAGGCAAATTTGCCGCTGGTTGACCACGCTTCTTTAGTCACGTACCAAATTTGCTGGAACCTCTGAAACCGCTGAAACCTGAAAAGGTTGCTATTACGCCCGCGAACTTGGCTTTACTCTTCTCTGTAGAGTAGCGCCAAAATATATACATTAGTAAAGGATTGGACAGTCATCATTGAGCCTTACTGATATATGTTCGTTTCAGAAGAGTTAAGAAAAAATAGAGAAGACTATCTTGGGTACAGTCTAGTGGGACTAAGGACAAGCAATAAACGTAGTCTCTGTAGATCAGTTTTGGCAGTACAACAGAAAGACGACATGATGAAGGAATTCATTCTAATTGGCATAATAAGAGCAGATTTAATTTAATAAGTTCAACAACATGGATTTTCGCCACCAATAATTTCCGTTAGCCCAAGGTAATACACTGTAAAAAGTGGAAACACGAAATGGATGAATGTTACTCCGCTTTATGGAGAAATAAAAGTCGAAAATTAGCGTTTTGCTGTATTTACTCTTTAACGTGGATATAGTGTAAGCCTTTTAGTGGAAACATTGGTAAAATTAACTCCATTTTAAAGTTTAAAATTTTCTTTGTAATAGCTTAACGTTAACTGAAAATGGGTTGAAACTGGCCAAAGTGATTTGTCCGTGAACGTTCAACTTATTTTATTCTTAAAACTTGGTCATTTTCTAATCGAAGTGTAAGCTAAATAGGCGATTTTGAGGTTACGTACTTTTGTGGATGAAGTTTAAACCTTAGCTGGATATTCTATAATCCAGTAACAGAAGTAACGTTACTTACTTGTCACTGAACGCCCCGCCATTTTGAGTGTTTATATTACCTTTACACTGTGAACAGTAAACAGTTCACTGGTGGACCGAGAACGGCAAGGATTGTATTAGCGGAAAGATAAATTAAGTTAGGTATAAATCTTTACACTGTAGCAAACGTACGTATCTTTCCTTTTTTCACGAGGTATTCCTCGTAGTAAAATAAAAAAACGTGTTAATGATTAACCTCCTTCGCAGTTAAACCCTAGATATAGATATTACTCGCTAAGCCAGAGACACCAACTGCCTTCGTAGCTAAGACAGTTCGTGTTGTGCTCCCAGACGATAACGTTGTCTGATTGCCTGTGGTACAGTGAACTTTAAGAGGGCCTAGCCCTCAGTGATAGTGTTGAGTTGTTTCAACTCTACCGTTTCTATAGTGTTAAACAGGTTTGATACGTTTTGCTAGGGCAATGCAAGAAATCAAACGGGAAAATACTTTAGTCATATACGCTCACCCATTACGATTTCGACCCAATACCATAGCCATACATGAAAGTATATTTCAACAATATCGATTTTCTCCAGAACAAGTTATTTCAATGGAATATTCGAGTTACAAGAAACAGATTTTCATCAAGTTAACGAGTAA
>JAGDQP010017510.1:0-19639 GCA_022664845.1 Lepisma saccharinum | reverse complement strand
ATTTAGATAGTTCATTCTACTAATCGTTAATAGATGTCCGCATTTATCGTATTTTAGTTTTTTTCAGTTTATGCTAGTTTACGTAACTTATGAAATAGCTACTCAAATTCTAATTTAATGTTTTTGTCCATCAAGACGTGAGCTACTAAATTATTTGAATCCAATATTGTTTGAGTTATTTTATTAAATTTGTTTTCTATATTTTGTATTCGAATATTTCACACCCCCTGCCTAGTTAATTTTTCTCTTTTAAGTCCGTGCATTATTTGGTGTGTCTGTTCGGGATGTAGTATTTAGTACCAGTAATTAAGTAGATTAAAAAAAGTAATTGAACCCTCCCGAAAAAAAATATAAAAGGAAATAGCAAATTGTTGCAGCAAGTATTTTCATCTTTACTGTCATGTCAGAATGAGAGATCGGTGGTAATTTCATAACTTAGGAACTCAGTTAATTTCTTTTTAATTAGTTACAAGTTTCAAATTATTATTCTTGTCATTGACATGAAAACTTATATTATTGAAATACATTTTTTTAAATGCCTTGACTTTACTTACGTTTTTATTTGTTGTAGAAATTTAAAATTTGAATACTACAGAACTTTAATATTTTACCAGAAATTTATATTCGTTCTAAAGTTAGTCCTAGCAGGTTAAAAAATTAAGATAGTACTTTTGAAAACATTTTTTTTGTTTTCGAAGACGCGTTTTCTGAATGTAACAACATATATCACAATCCCTTGCTTCTTTGAAATGAAATATTGAGAAACTATTACTTATTCATTTAGAAAATAGTTCAAAATGGAATTTTTGAAACTATAATTTCTTCCAATCTTTTGTGAAAATACTTAGCAAATAGGAGCAGACAGATTCTACAATTTATGAACTTATCAAAATTTCTAATATCAGAAATCTTCAAACGATTTGATATGTTTTAATGTGTTGTAAGGTATGATTTCTTAATTTAAAATATTTATTATGAACTGCCATGTTTAGAGTTGCAACAACTAATATTTACGTTTACAAATAATTTAATTTTAAATCGTTCAATGCTTTATAAGAAGTGAAATAGTCCAGTTTGAGAAATATAATAATTACATTTATATTTCGCACATTTAAATTAGATTTAATAATTCATGCATTCGTAGTTTGTAAGTATTATTGTGCATGATAATGTTTTGTAGCCATGGTGTAACGGAAATAAAATTAGGTGTGGTTAACTGTAATTTTTACAAACCACTACAGCAAGTAGTCAGTAATACTTATCCGATCCTTTGTTCTAGTCATCCAAATGTTTTGTTCCTCCATTTTCTAATGATTTATAATCGGGAAACCGATTCACTTTTCCATTGCAGACTGCAAGTAGCGACCTTGTGAAAGTAGGAGGATCAACAACAAATAGGTCTTCCTGTCCGATCTTCAGGACCCAATAGTCTGAAACCTAGAAATACATTTTCATTAACGATTGGAAAAGATAATATAGAAAGTATCCCCTGAAATTATCTCCAGAAAGACAAACAGTTATCACTGTTATTGACATCTTGTACGGTGACGTATAGTCTACAGAAATAATACTGTATAAACTATTATAAATAAGAATGCTGTTAGTTGTTAATCTTTCGTTAAGAGATTGATTCATAATACGTTTGAATAAATTCTTGGGCCTACTAGTTTTCAGGAAAGTAGAGCAGGATTACATTCATATCTATTTATTTTGCATCTGCCCTGCAGGTTGTCTCTTTCATAATATATTACATTCAATATAATTTTAACAAGCTATAAATGTACTTAAGGGGAACGAATCAGAGAAGATGAACATTGCATTTTAAGGTCGTTTTGTATTTGCAAATTTACATTTGTTCGTTCCATTCATCTTGAAGAACACATTTTATTTTCAGACTTGAAAAGAAAGTTCTACTCATATTGAGTGATTCATTTACAGGAAATCTAATAATGTACGCAAAATTCTTCTAAACATTTCTACTAACTGGATTACAAGAGTTACACAACTATTAAAGTTCAAAAATAATTGCTATTCAACGAATTGAACAAATGAGCAACGTAGAATGTGCTAGTGGGAATTCAGAGAAGACATTGAAATAATGGAAGTTGCAATGAACGTAGAATCAGCAGGAAAGAAGAAAGAAGAAGAATGTAAAGAAATTCGAATCCGTAATAGAATGAATATAAGAACACAACAAATGAAGTGATTATGTCAGTGAAAAAGCACGAGAATTCTACACCTAAATTCTCATTTGGAGTGTGTGCGGAAAATAGGGATAAAGGTATTTACAAAACGGTTATACTAATTCCGAATACTATGGTTTTCTTTACACTTAATTATACTTAAATACTATGGCTGAAATGCAAGTTAAACAAGGAGCAAAACACGTTAATGAAATATCACGAGTTGACCAGAAACCCAGTAACACTTTGGATACTACTCCGGACAGTAAATCACCGTGTACCTTATTTCGAATCCGATTTCAAAAGTACTAGAGAAGTTAAGCATAGTTAAAGATGGCTTAAACTAACTAATATAAATTAGACGTAACTAATTCGATATAACCTAAACTAATCTGCATTGTTTTGAACAATTCGGAAGAGTATCTAAAGTGTAGCCCATATGTTGATCGAAATGTTGAGAACATATGCAAATGTAAGCCTTTTGGTGGTGTTTGGTTAACGTACAAAAGGAATGCATTCAAACATTATCTCAACGTAAACTAACCTGATACTACTTGGGTTGAATGTCTAATTACTGTTAAACAATACATAATTATATACTTCTTAGTTACCTTTACCTATACAGCTTAATCTTCAACATTTTTTTAAGCATTTGGTTTGAAATGATTTTGCTCCAAAGCCTGGAACTTCGTCGTGCTAAAAAAATATTGAATTATTATTTCTTTTTAAATATGGCGAAATCAATAATATGAGGTTTCTATATGAACGAAACAGTGTTAAACAATAATGCTTTCGAAAATGTAACAATGTTGTTGATAATGTTTTAAATTATGAAACCCATTGAAGAAAGTTTAACACTTATGTCACAAGGCAAACGTTTATCATTATAATAAATAAGAGCAATAAATGTCATTACTTTTTTCCCAGTTCAGAAATATATTATTTAAAAGTTATAAGATGTGAGTTCGAACTACTTGATACATTCACCTCAAATTACGAGTTAAATGCCGGGATTACACCGGGAAAGTACCCTAAACTATTGCAACAAGAAAATTATTTACCACTGGGCGACATCTATCGGGTATGTTTCAGGATTAGTTCGCACAGCCTGTTTAACTTTTCAATGAAACGTGTTTCCGATAACAGCAGAATTTTGTACATGGTGATTTAGCATTGACTGATAATGGCCTGCGAATCCTATGATTGACTATATATAGAACGTTGAATGACATCGTAGAAACATTTGTTGGGACGAAGGACAATTAAAATCTTATATAACTCGCTTAAACAATAACGTAGGAGGACCTGAGTTCACACTTGACTATTAAGTACCGAGGCAAACCAAGATTAACGTCTAGGAGGTTAGCTAAGAGACCAAACGGACGTATATTATAAGCTTTATTAAGACATGAACTTTAACATGGAGAATCGGCACAACCAACTGCTTAACGATTCACTGATTAAGAGAAAGGCATTACGTCTGAAATGAATTATGGATAGTGAACAGAGTCTTGGGGAAGGGTTTAAAGAATTAGGAAGAGCGTCTCTTGCAGTGATTCCGCCAGCCCTCCTTCCCTATGGGGGTGTTTAGCCCCAAAGTCTTGACAACACCTCCCCAACTTTACGATAGAAACCGTACAAAACTTTAGTTATACCCTCGCAATTTTGACTTTACACCCTCCCCAAACTGAAAATCCTGGCGGAAACCCTGGTCTCTTGCTAGTTTCTATAAGAGAAAAATGTTATATTAAATAATAAAAGAACTTTCGAAACCAGAAGGCAAAGGGGAGAACAGAGTGTGAAAACATAGCTATTTTTTCACAAAATTACTGAAGAAACGAAATCAGAACTTCTGGAAAAGAATCGAGAGGGAATCTAACAAAAAAAAAACTGGTGGGTGAAGATGGTACAAGGACCCCGACCCCGCTGAACGCGTATTGACCAACAAATTTAAAACATCTAACATAAACAGTTTTCACCCAAAACGATTGACAAACATACAAGATTTCAACCGAACGAATTCTAACACATGGAAAATAAATTTAATACACGCAGAAGTAAACGTAAATCGACAAACTTGAAAACGGTCGTCTTGAGTACCAAAATCTGAGGAAAACCACGAGATAAAGCAGCTGAAGGAAAAAAAAGAGGAAATGAAAACCACCAGTTTAATCAACTGAAGAATGGTGCTATAGAGTTCACAGGAGTTCTATACCATCAAAGATACCAGAAAGAACGTAATTAAAATCCTCTCGATCAAGGAGACGGAAGAGGTACAACTAGACGATGACTAAATATCAGAGACCAAGTGACATTACTGTGACATAAGCGGGATGGAGACACTAAATAGAAACATTCAAATACAGAGAGGCAACTCGAGTAAAAGAATAAACACCAAAACAAACTCAAGGGACCACAATAGATCAGTAACGGAAATCCTTGAAATTGATAAACTCATGGAAAAATCCATAAATTAAATCATTGATAAAAACTAGGCAAAAGGTATACACATATAATATACATTCTACTACATTCAGTTAGAAGCGATCTGTTTGAGTTATCTAACAGGTAATAAGATGTATACATAATGTGCACACACCCAAGCACAAAAACAGATAAGAATTTATGCTTCTAAATATTAATCACATACGGCAAAATAATGGCCACACAATTAGAAAATCCGTATACACAAACGGTAGAAGATCCGTAAAAAGAGCCTGCCACACTGACATGATCATGCAATCGAGTTTAAATTATAATACTTGCCAGGCCGTAAAAAGGCTATACAGAAATAGGTCATTCATTTATGTCAATATATAAGAGAAAGAAGCTTAATATGTATATATTTTTAATTTCGCATACCAACCTTTTTAGTTCTATAACTCAGAATTAGTAAAATCGCAGTTTTTTTATCCTTTTAAATAATCTATCAATAGAAGTTCACAATGAATTTCTACTAAGACTTGTTAAAGTATTTTAGTAAACACAAATCATACACAGCTGTGTATTTTGAAGCTTGTATTTTTGCAAGGGAAGCAACATTAGATTTTGGCGCTCCTTCGGAGCCAAACATGTAGAGTGCCCCTTCCTTATCTTCATTTGCAGCATCCAGTCCGGTGTTTCGGGGAGTGATTCTCCTAGACTCCCATGTGGGGGATGTCACTCCTAAATTCTCGAACGCAACCTCAACATAAAACTTTTTACGGTCGAAAACGATAGCAACTGTGCAAAACTGCACCCCCAAACTGAAAATCCTTGCGAAATCCCTGGGAGTCACGTGCACCTTTGGCTCTCCCTTCCAAGAACTGATTTTCTAATTTACGAAATGTTCACTGTATGTTTTACTTTTTACTACAGGGCTTTACTTATTCGTAAATCGTTCTAATATTGATTTAAATTTTTTAACTTTTGTAACATAAAACATTTGGCCACGCACTATATTTTATAGTGATATTTTATCTAGGATCCGTAATTGAGTCCGTTAGTATATTTCTATCAAAATGTACAAAAATGAAGTAAAACAAAGTAAATTCATCTAATGATTCACAGATGTCAGTGCTTGACGCTGTGTTTTTCCTCCTATACGTTTATTATATTAATATTCTGTATTTTGTTAATGGAAATTAAACTTAACACATTCATCTTGAATGTGATTTTATAATTTTTGGAGGGTTTCGTACTTCCAGAGAATTTGGGGAAAATGTATGTCAGAGTGTAAGTGCGGGTTGCAAAAATGTCAGTGCGTGACGACAACTTTAACATTAAATAATATATAGTATTCTTATTGATTACGTGTTCTTTCACCGTGAATGTATCCTTCAATGTCTCCTCTAACCAACGGTGTGCTGAAATCACCTTTGTTGCAATTATAACTGAAGTTATAAGGCAATTAAATTCGAAAGGTGTATTCTAAATGTCAGTGCGTGACACGTGGAATCGCTCTCCATTAGAAATTAGGTTTCTAAACTCTACAAACAACCATACCCCAGACTGAATTCGAACTCAGAACCTTGTAGACGTTAACCTGGCGCTTCAGACCGCACCACTCCACGAGTCGTAGGGACAACGCATCGTATATGGGTAGAAACTACGACTGGTGCGAATGGAAGGTGCGGGCTCCATGACTCATCACACTGTGAAATATACAGAAACGGGCTTGGAAGACCTTCAGAGCAATTACGAAAGTATATTTGACCGTTTCATGCGTATATTTTGGGGGTTAAAGAGGGCGAATAATTCTTTTAAAATGTTTACATTGGACTGAACAGTTCGCTAGGAATTGCGTCAGCCATATTGAAAAAAAATACTTGAAAACGAAAGGGGAAAAATTGACACCCATCTTTTTCTGATTGTACACATCAAATACCTGAAGAATGTGCAAAAAAAAACTTGTCAACTAAATCGAGCTAAATGACAAATACCAGCATACCAATAAAAACAATAAGTAAATAATAGTTCTTAATTTCAGGACTGAAAAATTTTGTTAAACAAAAATTTACTGTGGGTTGCATCTTCCTTACCACTTGACTTCACTCATATTGTTTAGATGAATTTATGATCAATTAGACGTTTTAATTTCAACATTTATTATAATATTATGGTTAATCCAAAGTATCTGATTCGTTAAAATCTATCCCAAGGTTTTGCAATTGTCTCGATGGTATACAAACCGTAGTAGAATCAATGTTCTAAACATAGTTTGCAAACATGTTGTGACCGGGTCACCGAGCGATATACAGGAGAGCTTATCGAATTTGTAGTAAAGAAATAACCATGTTTGTGTAGTTTTACTTTTCAACACGAAGATATCCAAGAGATGGTGCGCGTGATGCCGCAGTTCACGAACTGAACTCCTTGCTAGTGATGTGTTTAATGTGTAATTTTTTCAATCCTCTAAGGCAGTAATACGACCTCTAGGACCACTGAAACAGTTTGCGCACATGCACATGCATATTCACATTCCTTTTTGCAATCATATTGTAATATTCACTAAAAGTTGTGTTATGTATTTTGGTAGCCTTACGATATACATGTCGAATTTACGTTACGGCGACGGTATGTAAATAACAGGTAAAATATTCCCTGCTCATTGGTTGAATGATGTATGACGTCAACGGGCACAAAATACACGTTCTGAAATGGCATTGGTCGGTGCCTCTGTGACGTCACATGGCAGGAAGAGTAATTCGCGCGCACGGCGTCGTATGCTTTTCGAACGTATTATTCCATTTCATTTCCGCCGTCTTGTTAGTTGTTTAATTTGTATACAACGCACAGAGTAATAGCAATAATAATAGTAAACAGTAATACTTGTAGACAAATTTAGATTTCTCTATTATAAAAAATCTAAATTAGCAAATTAATATTCTAATAAACTTACCTGGTGGTAATTTTTGAGTAGTTAATGGGGAGTGGTAATAATAATCCTAGTGGTCGACAGAAGTTGCTGTGGCTGAAATCCACTGTTTCTTCTTCCTTGTGGCGTACCTTTTCATAGCTTCTGACTTGTATTGTCTGTTAAAAATCTTAATCGGATTAATGTCCTGGTTTTCACGTACAGTTCGATTATTTTCGAGTCAATTATGTTTCCCAGACTAGGTTACCAGGTCGCCTGTATTCGGGTCATCAAAACTGACCCGCCTTCAACTCTGCACCCTTTCAGTTTTCCGTGGGCTCGGATGATGAAAAAGCGAGCAGGACCTTTGTTAATTTCCATCCAGGCATTCACCTGGTGAAATTGAAGGAGAACATGGACATTTTCAATCAGCATGCTCGGCCGCAGGGTTCGAAATCACCGTGCCTCCCTATTGTACCAACTGATACGTTCAATGTAAACGTATAGAAAACTAAATGTATTTCTTTTATAATGAAAGAAATGTGCTCTTATAAAAGTAAGTCTGATTATTTGAAACAAATAACCACAATAATTCAATTATTTTATTGTTTTTTATAAAATGTCTGGCAATTAATACAACTACTTAGAGCATCGGTTCCCAACCGGTGGTGCGCATACCCGCGGCAGTACGTACCAGAGGCGGATCTAGGACTTTCGGGAGGAGGGGCGCATAAGGTCTGAAGAATAGACTAGGGATCTTTTGGATATTTCCCTGCTTATTGTTAAGTTCATTATGCAATATTAATCCGGTAACCCCAAAACAACTCGAAGCTTTCTCTGAGGCAAATTGTTCGAATATTGCTATATATACGAACTTTGTGGAACTGGTGCGCGCCACTCGTGCCCCGTCTCTCGACCCTCCACTGGTACGTGTTGGATCGTTCAGAGTTAGACGAAAAATAATAAGTAACTCCCGAAAAATCAGTAAAGTAAAAAATGCAATATAATACTGGTAGTTATAGAACAATAAATGTTAGGTTTGAACAGGGATTCTGTCAGATCCCCAATGGGGTGTTACCCCTAAATCTTCGAGCAGACACCCCAACATAAACATTTGTACTTTTAAAAATTGATAAAGACATTCCAAAACTCCTAATTACACCCCCACCGTAACTGAAACTCTAAGTTTGAATTACAGCTAATGCAGACATTACGCTAAAAAAAAAAAAATAACAACATGTAATAGCAATTTTGCATAAGAGAAGGCAAAATGTGATCCCTAGGCTCCGTTCTGTCGCTTTCATATTTTGACGAATCCCTTCTCAAAAAATGTGTTCCGAGAACGCCACTACAAGGGATTCTCAGGGGCTCCCTGGGACTACCAAGAGGTACGCCATTTACAATAGGTTGAGAACCTAGAGAATTACAATACGAGCGAGATCGCAAACATGGATGGGGGAAATAAAATTATTCTTTTAAATTGTTGCTGGTAAAATATAAGAAAATGCTTTTCTTTAATAAATAAATAAATAACAAGAATACAGTTCTCCAATATCAATAAGAAACTAAACGGGAGGCTAAAGTATGACTTCTCAATAAATAAAATAAAATAATTTATTTATTTAATTTCTACAACCAAAGTTCGTCTAGCTAAACTGAATTTCTTGTTTCGACTGTGTTCATACGCTTTAGTATTTGGTAATCTTTTACAATTTTAACACAATACCACCTTAATATTATACTACTGTTACTCAGGAAATTAAAGAAAGCAGGGACTAGCATGGGATTGACATCAGGACCTCTCTATCCCTTTTTTGTTACCTGTGAAAGTATACAGTCCCCCTTTACATTTTTGTTCGCTTGTCAATTTGATATATGCACACTTGGAATTGCATGAGGACGTAGCTTCTTTCTCAAAGGAGCCTAAGAAGTTCATGTTTTAAATATTTTTCATAGTCCTCATGAGCGAAATGATCTGAACAACCACACCCGTTGTTCACATTAATTTTATCGGCACGTTTCCACCTCGAAATCCACTCCCACTGTATAACTGGATCTTTTGAAAATCGATAATATTTCACACCAGACGTCTTTCGTCCATACTTGGAACACCGAGCAACAGCACAGTAACTAATTCCTATTCATGCTGTTCATTCAGAAGATACGGGTAATAATACTGAAGGATAACGAAACACTTCGCGGAATTCACCTGCCAGCAGAAATCATATGCTTTCCGCGTTCTCTACCTGCCGCGTGACGTCACGCTGGGAAAATATCTCTCGCGCCTGCAGTAAATGGCCTACCTGTAGTGATTGATAAACATTGGTATGACGTATCAGAAAGACACTGTCGTTAAGCAAAGTGTATCCTTTTAGAGAAACCAGTCTGTATACTAGGGATGGAAATCGTCATCTAGCTAACGACAACCGCAGCCAATCAGAGCAAGTCACAGCGTCTCATGCGATGTCACTCATATTTCCCTGTCAGAGGTTCGCTGAGTTATACATAGATCTTTGTGTTAATACGTTTCCCGCAAACGCTTACAACTTACGTCATCATCGGAATTCAAAAAGTGTCCATTCTTGTCCGGAATGCACCCATCTGTGTTGCGCCAAGGAAGGAGTTGAGGGGAAAATTTCGAATTTTGTGAACAAACTACTTTTCCCCAAAGACAACTAGCCCTCTAAATCAAATTTCGAGGGAGAAAAAATAGAACCACCTTGGTGTGTTAAACGTATGAGGATTGAGCGGATGTCAAAGTCAGGAATGTGGTGCAGTGGTTTTGTCTGTGCTATGTTGCAACTCTCTCTCTCTCTCACCCCACCCCACCCCTCTGTGAGAGGTCTGAGATGGATGTCCTGGATTTTAATTTAAAGAAACTGGCAACCCTGTTCCAGACTGACTTTGCGTCTTTGCACCTCATGCTCCAAATGTCTACAACCAGCTACCTACTACCTAGTTACCGAGGCGCGTCAACAAATTTAGCTACCCAGCTTTATATGTGGTCACAAAGGTGGAATATCGACTCTTTAAGTCACGTGTTTGATTGGTTACGTAGCTACAATTAAACTTGTGTAATTCGAAATGCTGTCCAGCTCTTCATCCTTGAAAACCGCTTTTGGAGAACTGCAGGTTTTGAAAGTTGGGTTTAGTTTAGTTTAGTTTTTTCTGTTTAGTTTAGTTTTTGTTTTAGTTTTTTAGTTTAGTTTAGTTTAGTTTTTTGGTTTAGCTAAACTTTGGGTTACATCATTCTCGAACTTAACTTTTGAATGTGTTGGAAAATGTTTGAAGATGTTTCATGGGTAATTACAAATATATTAATTTAGATAATACGTTACCAAAATCTCAGTAGCTAACTTAAAATACACAAGGAGAAAATTTTTCCTAAGATTTAAGGACGTAACCTCCTTTAATCCGTAGGTTCTCTCCTGCAATAATGAGTTGGCGAGGATAGTATGACGGACGTAGCAAACAGCATTACCGAGCATGTGTACTGTAACTGCTGTTTGCTCCTGCCTGGCATGCTAATTGCAGACGCCAGTTCATGACGTCATTTTTAATGACGTCATGAAGTTATTTGCACTCACATGCCAGTACGTAGCCACCGTCCTGCTTGCCTGTAGGGAAACCCAGGCTCGTAATGGGGGCTGCTCCTTACGTACTGGCCGTCCAGCTGTCGTGGTTGTAGGTTCCCTCCTGCCTGGCAGGACGGTCCCTACATCGTATACGCGAGTTACCTCCAGAATGTATAGGTGTATCAGACGGAAAGAATGAATGATGCACCCGTATCAGAAGGTCATAGCATGGTACTTCCTTCTGCTTCGCCATACGTTAAAATTAATAACTTTATTCTAGAACAAAACGCACCGAGAAGTAAACTGCAAATATTGGAATTTTAAGTGTTTGATTCTTTCATAAACCAGACGTTAAATCCGATTAATGTTAGTATCTGCATCGATATTATTTTTTCAAGTTTGCTGGTCCACTGAAGATGGCCAGCGCCTGTTGAGAGGGTTACGCCCTCTTTTCAGGCCAGGGTAGTTTAGGAGGTCATGTGTAGGAATTTAGGATGGGTAGTTGGGCTAAGAGGTTTGCATACATTTAATTAAACTTTATTGATTAATTCATTAATTTATCTTGGATATTATAAGTATTTTGCTTATAATCATATTATTGGTTTTAGGGAATTTACCATGATGTGATGGAGGTGTGATAATGAAGTGCAATAGTCGAGACAACACGTTGGCACATAGAGGACAAATGATTTATTATTCTTCTCCCGTAGGGGCTTCTCTAGGGATTAATGGAAAGACAGATGAGCCCTACATTGAACATTTATGATTACTGTGCAATTATGAGAATGAAAGTGAAATGATGGTGATTTGATACGTTTACTCAGGATATGTAGGGGCTACGGAAGAAGACCTGAATATGTGGCTTTGAGATGTACTCGGAAGACTTCGCGAGCTGCTAGAGGGATTTGATGGAGAACTGCTGGTCTATTATGTGGGTAGAGGTTTTGGAATGTGAGAGAGAGGAATTGAATGATTTGATCTATAGTATGAGGTGGAAGAGCTGGGGGATGAGGCTGTGTTACTAGTGGTAGACGTAAGGGAACTGCCATGTAGTTGTCGGGGTCTTCCTCAGGTTTGGGGCGACCTTGGCATTTGTATGAAAAGGTTGGATGGGTTCGATACCCGCGACTGACCATTCTCACTCAACTTTAACAGAATTTTCCTGTTTCACCAGACGACTGATGGGGTGGTATCTTAAGTAATGTCCTGGCTGCTTCCTTTCCCATCTTCTCCATTACCCTATTCTGGTCTGAGCCAGAAAAGGACAAAGCCATAAAAAGATTGAAATCATAGGAGAAAATGTAGATGAAATAGGTTACTCCAGCTGTTGTCAATTAATAAACAATATAACATGCGTTTTTCGGCGTTTTTCGAGGACATTAAACAATAAAAATATTTTCATAAACAATAGTAAATTACTTTGTTTTCTCCTCATTCAATTTTCTCTACAGAAGGATTATTAGTTTAATTTTATCAATCAAAAGAGCTTTGAAAGTTTGAGGACCGGTACACTACACGCTAATAACCTAGATGAAAACAAATCTTAAATTTTCAGAAGTCGTGATACCATATTCTGAAAGCATTATAATCCTGAAGTAGATAATCAAATTTTCATTCTACTACGTTATGGAGATATTTTATTGCTCTCTAATGTCCCTTTCTAATCTTTAAGAGGTATTTTGACATCCGAAATAATTGAAGGATGTTTTAGTTCAACACTACTAGCATACAATATACTCTCGTAAGGAACAACCATTAGTCCTCTCTTTAGAGCAAAATGGTTGCTTCTAATACTTCATAAGTGCACACAAAATCACCTTCTTTTCCCCCCATTAGTATTGTAGAATGATAACATATTGCAGTTTTAAAACGTTGCATATAACGGTTTTAAAATTAGCGGCGTCATAAAACTGTCCTTAAACTTTTTACTCTCAATTTTCGAACTGAAATTGTTGTTTTTATTCTTTTAAAGATTTCAGAGCACGAAATGTACAATAGATGCAAAGCAAAGTCCTAAATTACTCGAAAGTAGTTTACAAAACTGAAATAGAAAATAGAATTTTGATTCAGGAACAGTTCATTTAAGTTAATGTTGCTTCTTAAGAATTTTCATTCTCTGAGTGTATCAATTTAAGGGTCTCTCGCAAAGGTAGGGTATCGTTGAGCATTAGAGATAAATAGAATCTCAGTTGTTCCAGAGTATACGTGGTGGAAGGAAAGCGTAGTATGTATCAGGTTTTGATGTAAAAGACGACGTTTATTTACTATGTACAAATGTCTTGATTAGATCAGAAAAAAAGTTACAACAAACATTCTGTGAACACACAAAATAAGACTTAAGTAATTGGTTTACCCGCGGAGGCGCAATAGTGGCGCGACATTCGCATGGCGCGTTTCGACAACTTACGTCTACCGTCAGTTTAGGAGTAGCCAATGGAATGGTGAGACACTTTCAGAATTGATGTGCCGTGGGATTACACAGGTGTTATTCTGGTGGATTCTCTGAGGCACGGACAGATTAATAATGCTGTCGGTATTGTGTCATGTCAACGCGGCCACGTATGTTGAGTGAGAGTGTCATCTTCATCCATGACAATGCCTGAACCCACAAGACCGCCATAATCAACAGTTGCTGCAACATTTTGGGTGGGAAGTGTGGAGTCATCCACCATACAGCGAGGAATTGGCCCCCAGTGACTTTTTCTCCAGCTGAAAGCACACTTGTCTGGAAAACGGCTCTGCTTCGACGATAAAGTAGTCACAAGGAAGTGTTTCAATTAGCAAGGACATCATTTTTACAAAGACGGCATCAATAAATTAGTCCGGCAGTCTAATAAATGTCTTAATCTCCTTTAGTGGTTACGTGCAAAAGTAATGAGTGTATAGCCTTTTTAGAATACATAATCAATCCATGCCTGATCATGCTGTGTTTTTACGCTTGTTGTTGTAACCTTTTTTATCTTCTGATCGATCCAGGTATTATGGTTTAATCCCCAATCTTTTAACCAGGGATTTAAAAAAAAACTAAAAAACTAGGACTTTGTGTTTTACAAACCAAAATAGTATTTACGAAAAACGTAGATACAATAGGTTTTGATGCCATATGCCTCACTTAATTCTTCAGCGGATTGAATGTTTTCGTGCTGCCATGTAGAATGTTGCCCTACTTATTTCTCACATGTTTCTGGAGGAAAAGAACGCAAGTATACAGTTCATTCTGGTGATTAAAAGGAACATTGCTGAGCTTAGGATGAATTTATCCATCAAATGTGCATTCACAACTAGGGCTGAAACCTGTCCCGTATTTTAGGCAAAATGTACGCGTCCGGTATTGTCAGTGGTTATCCCGTATTATAAGTAGTAAATTCACACACATATTTTCAAAATAGTAATTATTTTAAGAAATACGTAATGATGGACTCTTTTCAAATTGTTTACTTACAGAGTTTCGAGCAGACTATCCTTACATTCCAAGGCCCTATCTTCGGGGTGAGCATATAATACTCACTACATCTGTTTGCTCTAGGTGATAACACAGTGCAAAAACCGGTGTTTTAATCCAACATTTTTCGGTGTCCCAGGAGGAGCATCACTATTTGTGTTAAATCAACACCGTTTGTTGTGTGATTTCGGTGATTCAACACTGTGATAGTGAAATAGGCGTAGATAAAGTCTGAATACAGTGTGCAACCATATTTCCACTATGGTCTTTTGCAATTTGCCTAAATACGGAAAATGATTTATATATTTTATACCTTTCAGTAGATGTCGCTGTAAACACATTAAACAGCGGTTGAATTTACTACTTTCTCTATCAATTCTGTAAACATTTGTTAAAACGTATATATAACACTCTTAAATGTTTTGAAATCTTAATGTCAATCCTTCAGTAACGCTTAGAAAACAGTTTCCATTCAAAGACACAGAGCATTATTTACAGAAATAAAAGCAAACAAATAAAAAATACTTACTTGAAAAAAGTCCTGTCTTCTGTTCATATGCCATTACCAGGAAACTGAAAATATTGAAGCCATTATTGGACAGCCACAAAAATGGGAAGTACATAATACATCTGTTGATTGTTGAATGTAGTGTCATAAATATAATTTAAAAAGGAGAAAAAGAAATTAATCTGCAAAGAGAAAGGAGATGCAATAAATTTCTTCAATTTGTTTATTTGATATTACTGATTTACTGTTTATTTGATATTACTGAGTTCGTAATTTTACGATCATAATAATATCTAAGATATTCATAATTTCTGTGTTGTGTGAATCTAACAAGAAGATCGTTCATTATCAAGGTTCTTTAGTATAGGTACACACTAAACTCTGAACATTTCTTCTTACGAGAGCAGAAAGAATGATCACTGTCTTAAAAAGAATTTTCATCGCAGGAAGAATGACATTTTTTGCTGGAAATCCCGGGAAATCAAATATTAATATTTTCAAAATCTCACTATATACAGGGCTATGTTTCGTGCAATAACAATGTCTATACGTGTTTTATTTTCCCCAGAAGTACATACGTGTTTTAAACGTTGATAAACCCGTTTAAAGTCCTCCTTTTCAAGGATGTTATCAACTTTTAAATCACGCATGTGCAACTGGGGTTGATAGTTACGTACTGTGAAAGTCTGGGGTGCGTAATTTGGGAAACACCAGCCGTTATTTGAAACAAATCACAACCAAGACATACAACCGTTTGAACATCCTAAAAAGAATTACTGGCACAACTTGAGGATTATCACCAACAACGATAATGAGTACTTACAAAGCATTTCTCAGACCAGTCTTAACTTCCGGACATACAGCCTGGATCGCAGCATCTTCATCTTATAATAAACTCGAAATTCTTGAACGCAGTGCATTCCGTATAGCATACCGCATTAAACTCCCAAGCCCAACAGTAGACTTGTACGCCAGATTTACCATACCAAATATTCTGTTCCATATTGAAACCTTACGTACACGTTTCATTACCAACCGCTATAACGCTTATCATCCATTGCATTTAGATACTATAGACCGTAGTAAAACCTACAATCAACAATATCCTTTGCTACTTCGAAACCCACTTTCCCTTGTATTGAATATATTTCTCACCACTCTCTCCGACGATCATGAAGACCTCCTACAGCTCACTGCTTTCTCCGACCCAGAATCACCAGATTTTATACTTCCATCAAGTGCACGGTGAAAATCCATTAAGCATTAACAGGGCTCATCTTGTATCTCATTAGTCCTGTGCCGCCCCGTGGACAGAAGGTAACACGCATTTGTCTATATTGACATTCCCACTACTGTGATTGTGGCGTGTAAGCCCTTCATGAATTCATTCATCATTTATTCATTTTTATTCAATCACTTCATTCATGAATTTATTCATCATTTATTCATAGTTTCCTATAGCCGCCCAAATGAATGATTACGATGTAAAATCGCAATGATCCTAGCTTTTTGATAAATAAAGAGTAATAAAAGTTCGTGAAAACCTCATAGACCAAATCAAATTCCTTGAACCATTTATCCAGAAATACCTCTTCCCAGAAAAAGGGCGTAACCCTTTGTATGGGTATTTGTCAAGGCTTCATGACAAATTTGCAAAAATAAAAACTTACTATCACTGTAACACTCACCCATTAAGAGGGTCCATACTGTCTCCATATAACTATAAAGAAATAGAAAACACTTGAGAGCTTTGAACAGTAAATATGAAATTAGCAGAAACTAAAATAATGAAACAGATTTCATAACAGGAGGGATAATAATCCATATTCTTAAAAGATGATATTAATAAGAATCAGAACAATAAAGCTTATTTATTAGTCGATCAATATCCAAAACTGTGTACAGAGGAGATGCAATCAATATACATGTTCCCACCAGGTGGCACAAAAGACATCAATATTACAATTTAGTTCAGGGAGGTTTTACAAGATTGATTGCCTTACACAACTTTAAAATAGTTTCTGGTATCCAATGCTATTTTAAGTAGTTCGGTTTTGACTGCATATGTAGCCACCATTTAGATAGTATACTATTTGAAAACACTTGCAAATTATCCCTTTAAGATACTTTTCAAAAGTTTGAAAATGTCCAAGTCATCCCAATTTAATGTATATAATTACGGTACATAAATGCTATTTCTCTCACATCCAAAAATAAGACTACCAAATCATGATAAGGTAAAGAAATAATTCTTACCTAAACACGTATGCAGAAACATATATTTGTGCAAAATAGTTAAAGTAACTGTTGTAGTTCACTTAAAAAAATAAAAGCTTAAGAGGAACAATATAACACAATTATATATTATTATAGCAACTTACAAACATTGTTGGTCCTAAAGGTTATGTTTCATTTGACAACAATTGTTAAATCTAGCAAAAACAGAGAACTATGTAGATGTGTTCAGCGATATTTGTGTTACTAATATAATAATGTCCCTATATTTTCACGGAAACATGGTTGGAAATTTCTTATTTGTATTGTCTAACAGTGTTAAATGAAATAGTAGTATTCGAATATTTAAATAAAATATATGTTTGTTAAAAATTCAAAAATATTTGTTATTTGTAATAAATAATGCAATTTGATAGAATAAACTTAATAACTCTTTTTAAATATTACTCCGAATAGTTACAGCTGAAGCTGCCACGCAAAAAGTTACAATTACATTATACTCTCTAGAAAACACAAATAAACATGATGTAATAGCACCTTACACCTTGAAACCTTTAGAAACAACATACTACAAGTCAAGTATAAATACACTGCACGACATTAAAAATAGAACATTACGAAGGAGAGAATATAGCAGTTCCAAATTTGTTGCATATATACCGTAAAGTACCACAAGCAAATTTACCGCTGTATACGATGCCCTGAAATTGAGTCCCTGAAATTTATCTGTCAACCTTGCACTTATAAATTTCGACGACTCAAATTGGCTTTTTCTTTTTGGGTGTCCTTTTGCGCCTGGGATGTTATGCAGCCCAGCATTACAGTATAGTGGATGCTTGATTTTTGCCCATGTAAGGTTATGCATTCCAACAATGCCTGAGGATGAAGTGTGGATATATGAATTTCGGTGAGTCGGTTTGTTTTTTTCTTCAAGAAGAGATGTAAAGTAACTAACGTACCATGAACAAGTATTTCGTTGTGATTTTACTGAGTCACTGGCTCCTTCATTCAAGGTTACAATATAATAACATAACCTAAGATGAGAAAGTGTTTCCACGCAAATCATTGTTAATAAAAAGAAAATAGTTTTCGTTCTTGTACCTGTTTCATTTGGATCTTCTGTTATTGCTTGCAAATGTATTTTCTAAGTACACATTTTATTTTTATCTTTTGAGAAACTTTCTAAAAAGTTTGCTTGCTTGTGTATTTCATAGTTATAGCTTTTATTTTGCATGACAAATCGAAAAGTATGAAACCATTTTGCTTTTGTGTATTGTAGAGTATTTCGTTGCATGTACATTTTCTCTGAACAGCTTATTTTTGTTTTCTGTTTATGAATTTTTTTAGTTGGAACTTTTATTTTTCTGTTCAACAGAATTCAATATTTGAAAGTATAAAATATTTTTTGTTTTCTTTGTTGGTAAGAATATTTCTAAAAAGATTTATTACAGAATACTTGTAGAAAAACGTTTGTTTCTGTTTAACAAAAAGTTTTTGATGCATTGCATGCCAATCTTTTTTCTAAAATCTTTCATGACAATGTCATAAATGAAATCTTTTTTGTACAAGATAACTTTATTTAGAAAATAGTTTTGCACATCAAGAATAAGTTCTCTCACTTTGTATGTCAGTCCTTTGTTTAAAAAGTTTTTTTGACAATCTAACTTCATTTTAAGAAAATTCTGTGCACGTGTCAATAAAAAGTTTTTGTGTTGTACTACATGTTAAAATTTATTGTTACGGAAACAAAAAAGAATCATGTAATATAATAGTAATTGTTTAATGTGTTGTGGTAATTTTTCTTTGTTTGTGTTAAGTTCTTTTTTGTTTTCATATTCTGCAGTATCAACTTAAAATGATACTTTAGACAATCACGAAAGAACTTATTCTTAATTGTTTACAAAAGCTCATGTGATTTTTGTTACCTTTTGTAATAGTGAATCTAAGTTTCCCATAACTGTTGTATGCAAAATGTAAAAATCGATAAGAGAAATATCAGTTTGACTGATATAGAATGGAGTGGTCGTTCTACCTGTGAACTTTAGTATAGCAACGTCTCATGAAGTATTTTCTTAAATAATTTTATTAGATAAAACCCTTGCATAACTCTTCTGTACAGATTACGTCTTTTGTTAAGATGTCACAGCTTTTTTAAAATGATTGTGATATAACTATCATTAAATGTATTTGCAAAGCTCTCATCTTTTGATGAACGGCAATTTCGTTTTCGCTGATCTCAAAAGTTAGTTTAAAATTAACGCGTTTTTGCTTTTTTATATTTTGTATATTAGAGAAAGGTAAAATTATGTTTTACGCATTAAGAAATTTACAAATACATGTTTTAGTTTGTGATCGCACTTT
>JAGDQP010017509.1:0-38383 GCA_022664845.1 Lepisma saccharinum | reverse complement strand
ATGTGTGGAAAAGTTATTTCGACAAACTTCTTAATGTACACAGCGGGCAACAAACACAGGAATTTGAAATCCATACCGCAGAACCGTGGATTCCCGAACCTAGCGAGATCGAGATCGAAATGTCGGTTAAGAAATTGAAAAATTTCAAATCACCAGGAATAGACAATATTCCAGCCGAATTAATTAAAACAGGAGGAACGGCACTAATCAAGGAACTACATAAATTGATAAGTGCTATGTGGAGAAAGGAGGAGCTCCCAAAGGAATGGAAAACATCAATAATTGTTCCGATTTACAAAAAAGGCGGTAAGTCGGAATGGAATAATTACCGCGGAATCTCGTTACTTCCAACTTGTTACAAGGTATTAAGTAATATTCTGTTAACACGCCTAAATGTATACGTAGATGAAATAATTGGAGATCACCAATGTGGATTTAGAAGAAATAGATCCACGTTGGACCAGATTTTTGCTTTGAGACAAATTTTGGAGAAGAAATGGGAATACAATGGGACGGTTCATCAGCTATTCATTGATTTTAAGAAAGCACATGATTCTATCAAAAGGGAAAAGTTATACAGTATCCTGATACGATTTGGAATACCGAAAAAATTGGTCCAGCTAGTGAAGATGTGTCTCAGCGACCCCATAAGCAGAGTACGGATAGGTAATAAAATGTCAAATAGTTTCAAGATTCGCAACGGATTGAAACAAGGCGATGCCTTGTCCCCACTACTGTTTAACTTCGCGTTAGAATATGCGATTTTAAAAATTAAAGGGGACAAAAAGGGACTATCATTGAATGGTTTGAATCAACTGTTTGTATACGCGGATGATGTAGATTTAATAGGGGACGATATAGATGCAGTACAAAGCAACACCGATGTCTTAGTAGAAGCGTGCGATGAGATAGGTCTACAGGTAAACATAGATAAAACCAGTGGCGTATCCTGACTTTTGAGTTTGGGCATGCAATGTTATTAATATTACTATTATTATTATTATTAAGAAGTATGTATGCGAATTAGAGATGACTTGCATGATGACAATTCATCTAATTGTTCTTTACAAACTTGCAATTCCCTCTTTCTTATTGTCATAGACCTCGAGTAACGAAGTTCGACACATGGTAGTTTCACAGGTGATTTACAAGTGTTTCAATCGGATGCCAGTTTTCAACGATGAGCTCATGAAAAAGGTTACCGGAAAGGTGATAATTTCTTCTTGTTTGGGTGGTAAATATATTTTCCTACATAAAAAGAATAGGATGGCGTGGCGGGTATACACAAGACAGAGAGCAAGAAAGAATTTGAAACAAAAATGATCATCTGTTGCCGCTCACGGAAATTACAGCTGCCACTAAGGAGGAAGTAATTAAGTTATTCATAACTTTTATCCTTTTCTAGATGAAAGGCAAAATTAGGAAGTATCCTCAGTGAAGTCAAGAAAATAAGAGCTACACATATAGAAGTTTATCTTGTGATTTTTCTGGAAATACAAAAATCCACAGATATTCCACACAGAATTCCACTCCACGCAAATTACACACAACTGTGAAAATTACATACATTTTGTGGAATTCCACATACACTGGCAGCGCTGCAACACACACAGACTAGATGGCAACTATGCTGAATGCAACTTCTAGCCTTGCATGCATTTTGGATTTCTCCCGCTTCATTCACCCAATAAACCACACGTTCACAGGCAAGCGGACGACAAAGATCTTGAGTAGACGCCCACATACATAGACGAGAATACTGCAGCGCCACACGTGAACAGTTTAGTAAACTATTCCGGGTACTCGTCCAGTATATCAAGCGAAGTTTCGTAATTTTTCAAAATCTTCCCCTGTTTTCTCCTTGGAAAATAATAAAATAAATAACCTAGAATCCGAAGGCATGCAATGCATGCCTTGCATTCATGGAGAATACGCCGCTGGATAAAACAAAATACATGATAACAAGCCGAAGCACAGGGAATGAAGGAATTAAAAATAAGAATTAGGGATGAGGTCATAGAGAAAGTACACAAATTTAAATACTTGGGAGCATACGTAACAAGCAAAAATGAGGTCATGGAAGAAATAAAAAGTCGCTTAGTATCGGGGAACGCATGTTTCTATTCAGTACAAAAACTTCTAACATCGCGATTAATATCAAGGAAATTGAAATTAAAAATATACAGAACGGTTATTCTGCCGGTAATACTTTACGGTTGCGAAAGTTGGAGTACGACCCTAGCAGATGAACATAAATTGCGTTTATTTGAAAATAAGGTTTTGAGAAAGATATATGGGCCGAAACGGGACGAGATGACTGGAGAGTGGAGGAGACTGCATAATGAAGAACTCCACGGACTGTACGATTCACCAGATGTTGTAAAAATAATGAAATCGAGACGACTAAGGTGGGCAGGCCATGTAGCTCGGATGGGGAAAAAACGAAGATTATATTCTATCCTGGTTGGAAGGCCCGATGGAAAGAGGCCATTGGGAAGACCGAGACATCGTTGGGAGGACAATATTAGAAGAGATCTTCGAGAAGTAGGTGTTCGTGATGAAAACTGGCTTGATGTTGCCCAGGATAGAATCCAATGGCGAACGTTTGTTACTGCGGCGATGAACTTGCGAGTTCCATAAGCCATAGAGTTAGTTAGTTAGTTTAGTTACAGAAGGGCATTAGCAAATTGTGTTTTACAAGGGAAATGTTTTTTCTAATTTCTAAAATTAAAAATAAAATAAAATATAATGAGTTGTTTATAAATACCATTAATGGATGTCGAGAACACGTTCACAACACACAACAAGAGCATGTAACTCAATTAAGTGCTGCTTTTATGCTTCCTGTGGATACGTGTTTTACCTTGATTGTTGTATTTCCTCACACGGTAGCTCGTATGTAATCATTTACAGCATACGTATGTTTACAACAGTTCTGTTTTACTACCTTGCATAAAAAGAACTATATGCTAACGAACGAAAGATGCTAAACTAATTTGTAATATTTAAAAATGACTTACGGGAAGATTATCAAAGAAATCCGAAAGTAGCTTTCTAACCGCAATCTTTTCTACAAATACACTAGCAGTAGTCACATAAATCTTCTTAATATGAAATGTACGTAAGTTTTTACTACTAAAAATTCGGAGTCATACTGACAACATTACGTAAAAGGGATACCTAGTACAAGAAAAACATGGAACTATGGGCAGGGCCGCAACTGGGGGGGTGGGACGTGCCCAGGGCGCCAAGCTGGAGGGGGCGCCGAAAGCAATGTTGAGAAACTGAAGACAATTTTAGCAATTAGCGTTGTTTGACAGTAACATTAAGACTTCCAAATCAATTAATTAAATAGGAAAAACCTTATTTTACGTTTTATAATTTCTGAACTATTAAACGTGGAAATGGAAAGAAAGTTCGTACATAGATAAAGTGAAGGCCGGACTTTCTCACACGCTCTTCCGTAATAACCCATCATTCAGAGTCAATAATTGAAGTGGTGACCTTTGACCTTTACTCACTAGTTGGTACGCTAATTTCGTTGCTTTCTTCCATCTTTTGGAGCGTATTCCCGACAAGCTGTTACGTGAGTGTGAATCACAGTGCCGATAGAGGTAGTCGTGTCGTCTGAGGCATTCGGACAGCGTCTTCAAGTTCACGGATTTACCAAAGTGAGTCGGAGCGCGATGTTCTATCAGTCCACAGAATAACAAGAAGTGTAGCATCCGCGTTTTCACATACAACTGTGACACTAGCGATACTCATACGTAGGGCCGTTGTCTACAATATTTCGCATGTTGATCCTGTAACACTTTTTGGACACCTAAGAACTGCAAGCAAGCTCCTTTTTCGTTTTGCAAAATAATCAGGTTTTCGGTAAGAACTGGAAATGTCAGGTACTACCAAGTCATTGTAATTGACAGAACTATAAAACTAAAATGTTTTAAGATGAAATATCAATGATGAAACAGTCTCGAAACCAATATGTGATGCTGCTTGGCATTATCATATTTAAGTAAATGCATCTATAGCGTCTGCATGTACTATATTTTTATACTATTGGAATTCTTGTTATCAATGTAATGAAGTATCTCACTGTGACGAATGTCTTTTATATTAAACATGAATAACATTGAATTACATGTATTTAATGATATTTTAAAATTTTAAGAAACCAGAAAGGTTTTTGGTTGCATATTTTACGAAGTATCTCAATAAATGCCATTATTTCTCTGATGTAAGAGACAATTAGATCCGACTTTTTAAAGCCAATAAATAGTCTTCCTCGACCGTCACATGTTCTTATTTCAAACAAGATGACCCAATGCCTGAATTGGCAGCACGAGTTCTTTTAGATACTATGGGTAATTTTCAGAGTTCCATTTATATTTTAATTCTATGGCCAGTTTACGGTCAGGCGCACATAACGATTTGTCAGACATAGGTCACCTGGTGCGATTAATTCTTTATAAAGTTTTGTGAAGTAGAGTGCACTTCTATTAAAGGTTTCTCTCTGCAAATAGAGGAGCATCTTTGACACAATTTATAACAGAGAGACCGTAGTATATAAACTGTGATCTCGTAGCGAACAATTACACTATCTCCAATAATGAGAATAATACTATTATCCATCAGTTAAGTTTTTAGTGAAGTAAATAAATGTGTCAAAAGAAAGCCACCAGGAGCGGAAAACATGAAGAAGGCGACGAGTGATTGTTATTAACGTCCTAAACGTGCTGGTGAGCTTCTAAGGATGGAACCTACAGATGTTGGTAAAGTGGGCTCCAAACTACTGCATTCAATGGACCCTGGTGGGATTTGAACCCGTGACCACCACGCGCACGGAAAGAAAACGCTCTAACCTCTCGGCCACCCGAGGCCAAGAAAGCGAGGACAACGATCAAAGAGACAGAGCGGTCTCCAACGTTGATGTCATGATTACAGTTACAAGAAAAACGAAGACTCTCATACAGGAGCAAATGGAGAAGACACGCAATTTCTAAATTATTTAATGCCAATACGGGATATGCGATTTCGCCAAGAACATGAAGCCAAACGTCACTGTTTAGCCCCGCCCTGTTAACTCACTCACTCCAATCGAAAACTTTATTTTCGGCTAACAAAGATGGCAGCAAGCTCTGTAGCTGTCTGCTAACCAATCAGGTGCATCGCCTTGGTCTATGGGCAGTTGTTTTTTGGCTTCACTCTTTCGCGGGGCATGAGATAGCTATAAGCGTATCCTCTATTAGAACATCCTTGCCTACAACTTACTAACCCTATAGTAACTACCAATGGCTTGAGCGCTACAAGGGTGTCTGTTGGTATAATCTATTAATTTAGATCGACTTTTGGTCGACTCAAAAGATATGATTTTTTTTTCAAGTGCGTTTGTTTGAACTCGCTCATACTTTTTAAGTGGAATTCTTGATAAGTCTAGTGACTTTTATGGAAAGAACATAATGTGCCAAAAGAATGAACATAAATGAGGGTGCGACTATTATGCAAGGGCCACGATCACTAGAGCAAAAACTGTGATTATTTTTAATATCCTTTATTAATTCTACACTATTACAAATAACAATATAGGTTCATTAAATTTAAGGAAAGGAAATGGGCCGAAAGAAAATAGAATAGGTTATAATTTTATTTAACATGTACATATGCCTATTTTGGTTGTAATTAATTAAAATTTATTTCGATTCTCATACGCTTTTCGCTCCTTCGTAGGGGCGCGCTAAAATCAATTTTTGCTTCCTCTTGCAAACATTCAAGCTGCGACCCTACTCGACACTACCCATTATTCATGTCAAACTGAAATCAGCGAAAATAGCACTTACAAGCAACCTTTACCTTTCAGCCACGGTCGCACTTCATGGAGCTCAGCTTGACCCGAGACATTTAAAGGACATATATAAATTCAATTTACAACAGTGAAACGAACCCTTCCACAAAGGACTCGAACCATGAGATTTCCGTATACAATGGCTACCACTTATGCCGGCAGGGATGTGCCTAAGAATCTCGCAGTAATGCTTCAACTACTGTCCGTACGTTGAGACCACCCCCAAGTACACGATCTTTATACGCCTTCGTTATTGCATGGCAGGACCTACAAAAATCATGGTAGACACACTATCGATGTACGGAGTTGGTCGATCACAGTTTATTTGATGACATGTTTTCGTGTTAGTCTCTTACCATGACACCCCTTTACAATGCTGACAGCCAAATCCACGTAGATATAAAATCACATATTTAAATATGGAGAAACAAATGAAAATATGGCACATTGTATCACTTGTGAAAATTTTCTTGCATAAATGTCGATTAAAATTCCAAATGTTTGAATGAAAGTTTCTGAATGTAGTCATAGAGAAGCTCTGGTCGCTTGCTTGCTCACTGTACTTGTCAACTGTCTGCTTACATGGCACTAATTAGATATTCATTTAAAAAATACGAAATCTGAACGAAAGCATGAGTTATAAAGTACATTTTGTTTTTCAGATGTCTATAAGTGGGAACAATGGATGTAACTCACCACTTCAGAAATGTCATACACTTTTAATATTAACTGTGTAAGTGTGTATGTTTTCTTACGTAGTGCATCTTCTGTATTGTTCTACGGTGAAAGTACTATCCTCAGTGCTCCTTTGTCTATTTCCATAGCTTTTTTTTAGCTGTTATGGCAATTGTTCACAGCACATGCTTGTTTTATGAGACTTCCGCATATTTCTATGCTTTGTCTAAACAATGGTTGTTGAACTTATTATTCTATCAATAAGGTATTTCATATTGTCAAGTATTGTTATATAGTTCACTTACGCATACTTTAGATGCTCAGGATATGTGAGACTACACTTTTAAAGTCGCTTAATGAAAAAGGTGAGAGGTTACTAAGTTCAGTTTATCTAAAGATGAAAATACTATTTGCTCAAAATCCTTGAGTTTCCAGATTGGAACGAATCCAACATTTTTCTTTCACAGGGTAATTACAACAGATCGAAGTTGTTTAGCTATTGCTGGAATTAGAATTGACATGTTAAATCAACGTCTCTTGTCTGAGTTTAAAAGTAGGAAAATATTAAGTTTGTTCAATGTATTTCAAATAACACAGTATCCAGTCAAGCGTAAGTATGAAGACAGTCTATGAAGCTCTTATTCTCAACCATGCTGGAGATCTGTAATTTTACGCGATTATAGTATGTGATACCTGAATAATATACAACACAGCTTTTTTTTCTTCTGTCGTTACAGGTCCTGTTAAATCGGAGTTAGGCCCAAGAGAGTATGAGAAGGCGTCATGTGTTACAAGAATCAGACTCTCCTACATCAGCACTTCAGACAAGGAGGAAAACAGCCCTCGTGTGGTAGTATCTTTAATTTTGATATCGATAAACGAGATGGAGAAGAAAGTGTCAGCGAAGAGCCTAGATGAACGTTAACGTAACGAACTAAGGTGTTAAAGAAGGTAACCTTGATGATTTGATGAAAAACTGAGATGTAATCATACAGAATGGTAGTTTGATGATTTGGATTTGAAGCTGTACTGAGGAAATAAGCAGCAGAATAGCCATCACAAAAGAACCATTTAAGGAAGACGGAAAAATTCCGAGAGAAGGGAAACAGCCAAGCCAGTATCGATCTTTTGCAAGTTCTTTTTAACATTTTGAATGGCAAGAAATATTTCTTACTAAATAACCGTTGATAACGCAAATTCAAAATTAATTTAGTTTTATGACAAATACCGTGATTTACCTTTCAGTTGAGAATCTTCTGCTGTTTCACTTATCTCCTTCAATGCATCTCGAATCTCACCCAAATTAAAGCTAACAGCTTTAACTGAAGCTAGACAACATTACCATCGTATATACGAAAGTGGTTTTAAAGTAAGATCTGATATGTGCTCTAATAAAATATTTCACCTTTGAGCAGAAATAACTTTATTCTTACCTTTCGCTAAGAATATGTCTTCTCTAACGTTGCATTAAAACAAACTGACTAGTACAAAATTCACTCTTTACTTTTAAAACACAATTTGTACCTACATGTAGTAAAAACAGAATACATTATTATAGCTTTCTAAATACATACAGTTTGCCATTGTTTCTGTCTTCTACGGGCATAGCCACAGTTCAGTTTTCTTTCTAATTTTACAGGGTCTTTATTGCTAAATACCATTACGTAGTTTTCCTTACGAAAAATAGGATAATTCAAAGCGCGATATCCCATGTCTTCTTATTTTGAGTTAACATTTGCCTGGCTGAGTAAATTATTTATTTTCAATTCTAGTTTGATTAATTAATAACATTATGTTCTCTCTACGTTGCGACGGAATATCCAAAGCGCGGGGCCCAGGGGCCCCGCCCTAAGGTCGGTACTGATAGGGACAGTTGTAGCGCTTCCGTTGATTAGTAATCCTGTTAGCCACACATTCTACACTGGCAAGTCTACGCTTTCCAACTTTTCCGTGCCTACAGGTTAAGTACACCCTGACAACAGTGCGCCCATAAATAAGACGTTCAGGACATAAGTATGACGTAATATGTACAACATGAAGAAGCAGCAGTGATCTTCTTTACAAAACTATGTGGGTGGAAATCGACTAAGCTGGCAAATGGTGATGATTGACTATCAACATTAACTCAGTTATCATATTTCATTTCTCCTTGTACTTAATCGTAATAACAACCCACATAAACACACATGCTCAGAACGTATAAACACTGAGTTAACAGACTAGTTTGTCATCTTGTGAACAATGAGTTGATAAGAACGAAGTTAATAGTTTTGAACTATTTTCGGAATGCACATTTCGAGTTATATTCAAGGGAAACGTTTTGATTTAATGATAAAATCAAGTTAACTTGGATACGAAAAATGTCTCTACCTTAATTGTTTTCGTGTTTTATTTTCTATCATGTTTTTTGCTGCTCCTGAAAACTTGCAAATATGACTTAGTTTCTTTCACCTCAATGAGATTCAATTACCGGTATATCGTCGGAAATAAATCTGCTCTAGAATAACGGATGTAAGAAGGCATAACGTAACGCTGTTCGTTAGGCAGTGTTTCGAACCTGGAAGTGCACTTTGACTCCTTGTATCTCAGAAAAAGAGGAAGAATCAGACCCAAGTTTATAGGACCATTTTTTAAAAATCTTGATATTAGTAATCGCGTCCCAAATCTTTGCCGTTCAATGCCATTAAAAAAAAAAAAAAATCGGCTGGCAACACTGACAACCTAATAACGTCACATTTGCATTTGTTATACACCTTCTCTCAGGATACATCATTTCCATAAACACAATTTAGCTTTCGTCTATTACTTCTGGTTTACTGACAGGAACTACTTCTCTTATTTTGACGTCAGGAATCACCTCTTTAATTGTGGTCGTATATTTTATGGATATAACAGATTTTAGTTACAATTTATAAACCCTTTATGTGTGCTTCACGGGGACTCCCACATACATCAGGATGGTCAAATTTCACTCATACCTTCTCCTGATCGGCTAACTGCTGCCATCTATTGGAAATTTAACTAAACATTTTCTAAGTAGATACATTATTCGTTATTTATTTTCTATGAAGAAGCTTTAGTTAATGCTACGAACGAACAGCGGAAAATTTGTTATGTTGTCGAGTTGTTTTTGACTAACCCTGTATACGGAACTTCCCAAGCTTCAAAAGAAAAGTTCCACTTTCAAACATGCCAATATTACATACATTATGCTTATGTTATTCAAGACACAATAAAGTTTAAAAACCAGGACGATGCCTACGAATGAGACATTTAATACGCAAGTGACATATAAAAAATGTTTATTATCCGTACAGTATCCAAATGAAATCAATACGTCTTGTAGTTAAGTGTTTTCCAACGTGACACAAGTGACATTATTACAAACAACTACGAAAGGGAAAACGCAAATGAACTACTTACTGTACAAGTAAAAGCCTTTAAGTTTACTGTCTGTATGTGTTTATCATCTTGTCAGCTTGTAATAACAGCTCACTAACATGAAATATGATGGCATGACTGCACAATTTTTGACAAACAATGACAGAGAAGTTCTAAAACAGAAAGTTAATAGCACAGCAATTTACGCGCGTTCGGTAAATGTTTACGTACATGACCAGTTCCACTTTCAAGATTCTGAAGTAATAAGGTCAAAACACACATGAACGAATTCCAACGTCAATATTTATTCTTCTAACGTAGAATGCTCTACGAATATTGGAACAAAAAATGTCTTTACTCTCCTGATTTTACTAACTGAAACGCTATTAAGTCACTTACACGATCATTGAATTAGTAGAGCGCCCCCATGGTCTAGGCGGTAACGTAGAGGACTTTGGATCGGTAACGGGCAGGCACATGGTTCTAACCCCAAGGCCGACCATCTTGACAGCTTTCCTCCCCAGTTCCACGAAGCAAATGCCGGGATGGTGCCTTGACTAAGGTCCTTGCCGCTACCTTACGTATCCTCTTCCTACCATATCCCGACCTGAGTTACTACAGTGAATGCTAAATAAGGACAGCAACATATGTAAAACTGAATAATACACTCAGAGGACTAAATTATTATTGTATCTGAAAAGCTAAATAAATAAAGGAATAAATGAAGTTTGAACATAAGGCAACATTTTAATCTAGTAAATACATCCACTACGTCGTCGTCATCGAACGTAACCAAACCTAGAATGCACTGTTTCGATTGATGGAGGAAGAATTTATAACTTGTACGTATGTTTTGTTTCTGAAATAATGAGACAAAGTTCGGGATTTCACCAAGAAAGAAAAAAAGTTCCTTGGAAGAAATTTCGAAACATGCCTAGTCTCGGAACTACAGGCGCTCGTCACAAATTACGTTTTATCTCGAAAAGTAGGCCTAATGCCGTGAGGGCTTAGCGAATCATTATCGAAGTAGTGCCCAATACATGCATTTGGATAATGCTTATGATTAATGAATGCAACTCTCAGGGGATTTCTATGCTTGTCCAATTAAACCACACTTATTTATTATTATTATTGATTTAGTGGCAACATAAGGGAATTCGAGGTCCGGGAAAAAAACATAAGGGCCGTTCGCGAACAAAATCATGAGCGAAAAATGTTATTGTTGGCCGGAATATCGTATTTCCGTTATTCCGAGCCCCGCGGGGCTAACTTGCCGAGACAGATATCGTTCACTAACCGTAACAGCTATATGATTAGTCAGATTGATAAAGAGTCCTGTATCAGCTATTACAATCCAGCTCACAAGAGTCCTGGGACGGCATAGCTATTACGCCAGCGACCTCCATCTATGTCCTCCATTAATGTGCAAATCTTAACAACTGATTATTCACTTGAGTCAGCGACTTGCAGGGGCCCTTCGGCAGGTGAGGCCCGGTGCATGAGCAACGCAACCTCCACTTCCCCCGCCACTGTTTTATTCCTTGACAATGAAATCCTTATGTTGCAAAACCACGGCATTCCTTCCATCCAAAACATTGCTCAGATTGATATATTAGGTACTAATTAGATTAAAATTTGCTAAGTCGACATTACTTAAGGGACCGCGGTTCTCAATGGTAGATGTGCGTGGGTTTCCTCGGGGTTCTCACATTTCCTCCCATTTGCTTCATTCAGCCAATCATTCCATCATCATCCATCCGGCCTGGACCAAAGTTACCTAAAGGTCTTAAAAATTAAATTTAAAAATTTAACATACGTCATTACTCGTAGGTATATGACGCCATCTGTGACGATGCTGCAATACCTCTGAGTGACTGTAGCTCCGAAACTAAGCAGATTTCCTAATTTTTTGGAAGGAACTTTTTTCTTGTTTCGATGTGCACCTCCCGAAGTTCGTACCATTATTTCAGGGACACACTGTATATGCCATAATTACCTTGGTATTGAGCCTTTTTCTTTCTTGTTATACCAGTGCAGTGTTATAGTAAAAATTAAAATAATAATAATAATAATCGGGAGCAATTTCGGCGGCCTCTCTCTGTCCTTTCCAGTAGTAGAGGTCATATTACTTAGTGAATGACCTAACTTTCCACCATTTTCCCGCTCTTTTTATGTACTATTATTTTCCCAAACTAATGCTCTAACATCTTTCGAATAAGGAAATGTTATTCTCTTATTGAAAACACGTCAATCATTTCAATGCCTCTTGTTCATGCATGTCAACGAATAAGAATATGTATGACCATATGTTGGTTGGCCCACATAGAAAATATACGGGTTACTACACAATAACAAGAATAACAAGCGCTATAATCAATGTCAAAAGAAAGTAGAAGGAATTCCATCGCTAACGAACAAAATTGTCTCTACCCGTTGTTCCACCTTCTTTTATTGATTTTATAACTTAATATATATATATATATATATATATTAACAAATAAATTAAAACACTACTACCAACTGCATTCCCTTACAGTTACAGGTTTCCCAAATCTCATGTACAGGTAAAATTCTTTTACAACGAACATCATTATAACGAAATTTTAATTAGAACGAATTTCTTCAGAATCTCCGCCGAATTTTTGCTCTCCAACACCGAATTTTCGTTTTAATGAAATAAAATCGCGGGTTCTGTAAACTTGGTTATAACGGGATTTTGCCTGTACCTGGTAACCCTGATAGAATAAAAGGTTTAGATAACATAGGGATTACAACTGGGGAGCAGAAAATTGGATTGCAGTTACGATGTAACGAAAAAGACGAACTTCAATCAACAAGTTGATGGAAAATATAAATTGTGAAGACTTAATGGTGCGTGGGTCCCCGATTCAATCCCGGGAGATGCCATGTGGGATTTGTGGAAGACAAGAATCACGTGATTTCAACACCGAACGATTTCCGGGTCTCACGCCTCTCGACTTCAATCTGTGGGGCCACTTCAAGTCCATGGTGTACTCCGTCAAGATTCGGAATTTACAGCATCTGAGGCAGCGGACTGAGGATGCACGTGCTGCCGTACGTCCAAGAGGCGTGCGCCCAGGGTTGAAAAAAATAATTTTTGTTGATTTTTTTTATTTAAATAACTTGTGGCACTGATACAGCTACAAAGTTAGTATTTTCAAATAGCTTATCCAGTACAACACTAAAGTAATATTTACAAATATTTGGTGTTCGCTAGGAAGAAAAACATGAAAAAAAAGGGCAATTACAACAAATTGTAATAGTTTTGGAAAGGAAAGAAGATATGGCGTTAATTATGGTACATTTTACAAAAGAAAGTCAACATGTAGAAAAATTTCGATGTTACTTTCGTCCGTACACGATGAATGAAGTGATTTCGAAATATACACATGGGCGTATTTATAGGGGCATAGCCCCCACTCATTTCAGAATGGCTTTAAGTGACCAACGGAATAGCTTCCACCCTTGCACTAAAGTTAATCCCCCCCCCCCCAGGGTCTCTCTGTTAAATCCGCACATGTGTATACACCGTAATTAAGTTCGAAAAAGAAAATTTACAATGTTTCGTCGTATCTGCTTTCCTTCTAAAATGACGTCTGTGCCTTCCTTCCTTCCTAAGTAACAACAAATTTTGTAATCGCAATGGCTTCTTTTTTCCACGCTACATCTCCCAAACGAAATATTCCACGATTTAAGATTTCTGATATATTTGAGTTCATTTCAGTTAAAAGTTTCAGCTCTCAAGACAATAAATTCCATAAAGTATAAGAGCTATTTTGGAGCAGCGGTCACTCAGTGGTAGAGCGCTCTCCTCCTGTCCGTGGGGTCACCGATTCGATCCCGCTCGTGCCATGTGGACTTCGTGGTGAATGAAAACTGTGTGCGTGAATTTCCTCAGAGTTCTTTTGCTTCATTCCACTTGATCCAAATTTGCCTAAAGGCCTTAGATAAAATTCAAAGCTATTTAATACATTGAAATCAATAGTGGATACACAGTTTTGCATATTCATCCTTCAGCATACATATAGGCAAACTTTATACTTCAATTAAGAATAAATTATCTTTGAGAAAGTTGTGAAGAAATTTAAAAAAATGATACAAATACATTTTGCGTAATAAAAAGTAAGTAATGTTACGAAACAACAATTTCTGTTTTATAAGCCAAAACTGGATTTTTGTTTTGTGTGTGTTCGTTTTCATACGCATTAGGAAAATAAGCATATTTGTAATACAAATTTTAAACGTATAATGTGCATTGGGTTCCTACGTTCTCTTCTAATGAACCAATCACATCATTTCTTAAATTTCTAGGTCCACTACTTTGGTTTGGGCGTACATCATAAGAGCCTATTATCACATTAAAAAAAAATCATCTGATTTAAATCAACCTTGTATGTGGCACAGACCATTGTTGCACGGAGTGGTTATTTCGAGCATGTGTTGTAAGGGTATACAGAGTGAGAAAACAGACCATAATTAGTCAACGGTTCGTGACAGAACAAAACGGACAGCTGCATTGAATTCGTGAGAGAAAACAGATAATAAAACATGCGTCGCATGCTTACCTTCCCATTAAAAAGAAGAGTAATATTCAATATGGGGGCGCATGCCCCACCCCTAAGCATCAATGTGGCTAATGTGGACCTCCAGTCCAAAAGTCTTTTCTGTGACAGGACTGTCACCTGACTTTTGGCCCACCCTGTATTAACGATTTTTCCATCCACTTCTCCTAGTTTCTCCATCACAGTTTTTGGCATAGTGCAAGTATATGTTACCAGCTATCTGTACAAAAATTTCTGTTATAATTAAATGTGGGGCCGGAGGTGAAATACTAGACTGATTTCGGAATTCTGTAATTCTTCAAAAAGAGAGATCTGTACTTAACCTACTACTCTGCGGGGGAAAAATTTCACTCCAGACGATAGCTCATTTCATTCTGAATACCATAAAACAAAACTGAAGTCTCTAGGATGAATGCGAAGAAAGTATCTTCTTCTTCTTCTTCATATGATGTCGCGCACATGGTTCGGGCAATTTTTTACATTATTTTGAACCTCACCACCGATTTCAGAACAATCTACATTTTTGGCCTCAGCGTCAGAAATTCTACAATCATACCAAGTTTCATCAAAATCTGAGATGATGTGGTGACATGCCGTGGATGATCTGACACGGAATAACCCAATGAAACTTTCAAATAGCGGATACTACCGGGGCATAAAACATTGTCCACTATTAGGAGGTGTCCCCTATTTAGAAATACAATTTGAAACTTTCTTCAAACAGCCATAACGAATTGACGTAACATAAAATGAATGTATTGTCAGTACAAATTGAATTACTATACATTAATACAGTGAAGTGTTCTTAGTCATAAAGAGTTAAATATTTAAAGATTACTTTGAAAAAAAATAATTTTTGATTGCCTGAGCATAAAGAATTTGAAAAAAATGGCGGTATATTATTTTTTTTTCTTCTTAAAAGTGTATGCGGACCCCTAAAACATTGCCACGGATGGTTTGTGTTCGATACCAGCGACCTACCATCCTGACAAATGTCAGGACAGTACCTTCAGCTTAGGCCATGAAAGACTCCTCCTCACACCCTTTATCCGCCCCTATTCTGGCCTGAGTCATAGATTTATGAAGTACATAAATAAATTCAATGAAACAGATTTTTTAGTGGATCTAGGAATTATGTCATTAGAAAAACCTTGTAGACAAAATTTTCATTTTCCCCAATACTTGAAATCTGTTATGTGAAAGATATATGGCAGGTGGTAATATTCTTTACTGTGCGGCAGGTAATTGGCAATGCAAATAAAACTAATTGTAATATTCCACTGATAGACATGGGCTCTAATGGGTCTGTCGAAACAAGCTCTATTCTCGGTAACAATTGCGAAACCATTAGTACGAAATAACCTTCAGGAAATTAAAGACTAGGTTGGCCGCACTGTTGTTTATTGCTTTTGAAACCACGTATGGGAGTGCATCTTTCTGTCGGGGAGGTAACTATGGCTCATTGTCAAGGACAAGGACACAAGTGACGTAATTCGCTCGCTGATCATAACACGAAAGTGTTTACTGGAAAACACTTCAGGACACAGGTAATTGAGTACTTCCCATTACATGATGATGTTGCTACGGAAGCAACAACTAATTACTTGCTATCTCATTACGTTTTGGTTTTGTTTCCGCATTTACGGCAATTTGAGAGCAGTTACCACTCTCCCTCTTCCCACGAAGTGTACACCTCTTGAAATTCAACTACTGGTCTAACATTCTGCATTTCCCTAGCGCGACTAGCTGAACAGACACACAAAAGAAAAATCTCGATCACTTACTTATGAGTATACTTACTACATATATTGTCAGCTTCACAAGGGAAAATAATGGCAAAGGCTATTTTGGAAATTGTTCTTCCTCACAGTTCAATTTCAAAATTACCAATGAAAACTAATAACGTGCACAGCAGGGTTTCCAAAAGAGGAAGCAATATTTATACACACTCTCGCAAAAGTATTCGGACAGTTGTTAATTCTATAAGTTTTTGCTACTGTAAGTCATGCTAAGTAACCGAACAAGGTAAAATAGAGACAATGTAATAGAAGAAAGACATTTGGTTAACGATAAAGGTCACTTTCTTGTTGAAGTGAATCAATTATTTTGCTGGGGGTACAGGTTTTGTCATTGTCTCCAACATTGTAAAAATATATAAACTGAGAATATATTTAACAAAAATTTCAAGTCACTCGTATAACAGGGCTTCATGTTTTGTTTTTTCGTAAGTGTGTGTGTGTGTAGGAACAATCACAACTTTGATGTATTTTTATTTTCATCCTAGAATAAACCCAGCCCTCGTGGTAACGTCTCGGACTTCGAAGCGACAATGGGTAGGTACGCGGGTTCGAACCTCGCGGCCGTTCATCCTGTCTCAAGTTTTCCAGGGGTTGTTCCCTCAGTTTCACCAGGCGAATGTCGGATGATACCTTAAGTAAAGCTCTAGACGATATCTTCCCCATCATGTACCTAACCCATCCCGGCCTGATCCAAATTAGCCAAAAGGCCATACATAAATTCATTCAATTCATTCTAGAAAAATAATTACAAACACCGAAGTTTTGTTACGAAACATAATTAACAATACATAGTTGTATATATTGGCAAAGACTATATCATACTTATTGTATCATGACAATGAATTTGAAAATATATACTACATTTACGCTCAAAATGCGGAAAGCAAATAACATAATGTGTATTCGTAGAACATTTTCAAGCAAATGAAGCCTGTAAACACCCACATGGTACAACATAAGCCAGTGTTCAAAGCAGAGATGACCCCTCGCTCGCAATATTAATATGAACGTCTGGACTGACAACCTGACATTATCATTATGGTTGTCTAACAGATTTTAGTTTCTGAAGTAAAGCCCGTCATTCTTTTCTGGACTGTAGTATCAAAGCAATGCGGTAAGTTCTTTCAATGGCTATAACATGTCAAACAAGTTGCTAAAGACTTCTTTAACATCATATTTCAGTGCAGTAACGGAACACGCTAAATGCCGACATGCTTTGACTTTTCCGCTCCTGTTTATTCCTCACGATCACACTCATGTTAATGTACTTCTCAACTTACTCTACTTTCACTTTCTGTTGCAGTTGTTTATTACAAATGGTATGAGTGCACATCTTTTTATGACATTGAAAATAATAAACAACTTCTTCCTCTGTTGCTATTATTATTATTAACATACCAAAGTTGCACGAATAATTTGTTGTGAAAATGTCATTCCGACGTGTGAACAGAAGAGCATGTAATATTCTACCATCACATGATCAGTCACAATAAAATTTCAGTCTGTGTGAATCTTTGTGACATACCAAACAGTTCTGCAGCAGGATGCTGCACCGTTATCAAAGCAGGAAACGTAAAACGTCTCTCAATTCAATGAATTCACTACACTGGAATATTAATAGGGCAAATCACCGCAGGATTTGCACACTGCGACCATCTGAGTCAACTTCCCAGACCTTATCAGTCAGTCAGTTGATTTGTATTATTATTATTATTACTATTGAGCACAAGCATACTCAAGATGAAAATGGTGCACATGAGAATGTATCAAAATATCCCTTCGTTTTCGCTTAGGACTTCCAAGACCAGAGAAACCATCTACAGAGAGCATTTATCAATGGGAGTAGAAAAGGTTACGGCACAACCTGAAACGACGATGAATAAGTCAGAAAAAATAATAACCTTCCTCTAAACTCCACAAGGAACTTCCACTAATTTGAAAGGGGGGGGGGGGACAACAAAATTTAACTAATTAAAAAAAATAGTTCAACCGTTCGCTTTTGGATATTCACATTTCCATTTAAAGGTTTTTACGTGATTCATGAAGCAGCCAGGTAGCTATAGATCAAGCTTGCCCACAATCTGAGAAATGACATACCTCGTCGACCACTTTTCCAAAAGCAGGAAAGTGAACGACAGCGGCCAGGGCCTTTGTCTCCGTGTTCCATACCGGTAGTCGGGTAAGACCAGGTCCCAATCATAGACCCAGTGATCCGCTTGATCCTTGGAACAATATTTCAACTTGTGACACCTTCTCGGTGCTGATCGTTAAGCAGTGACCTGGTAGTGAATTATACAAAATGTACTTCACAGTTCCGCCTTCTGACTAATGTTGGGTACTCGGGTGATGAGCATATAAATAGCGCCATGCGTGGTAAAATATGAGCCAATGAGAACAACACATTATGTGACAACTGTCTTTAGAATGACGGACGCACGAAAATCTCATGATGACCGTAAATATTAAAAACAATTTTACTTGTGCAATATATATATATATATATATATATATATATATATCGCAATCAGTTGGTCATGTTTTGTAAACACTGGTAATGCCGCCTCTTTTATTAAAAACTGCAGCCAGGAACTGTCAAGTAAAATGTTACAGCGGTTTCACATTAGCTACCAGACTAGGGGAATGGATTTATTCATCGCTAAATTTCTGCTGCTAAGTTATAAGAGCAATATTAAGAATGTGCAAGTACTTGCTTAATATGAGGCAGGTAAGTAGAAAAGTTATTCACGACTAAGGCAGATACCTCTTCTTCTGAGAAAACCACGAAATGCGTTCAAACGTCACCACAAACATCTAATGATCTATATACTTCGAAGGAGAAAAAATAAAAATAAAAAATAACGTGAGATCCAAGATATATAAAGTGATTCTAACAATGTTAGTATATGTCTACATTTGTGTGTTGGTGTTTCTATTCAATGCACTAACACTTCGAACCTTCTTTCTTGATTCTTCGTGGATTGAATACACAATTCCACATCATTAATCATATCATTCAACGTTTACCACACTCAAGCTACTTGTCTATTGTTTGACAGACACTGCAAACGTTAAAAGTTCTTCCGTCAAGTTATATTCTAGCACCTCGCTAATCCTTTTGAAAATCTGACATCTGGCTAATCCTTTTTGAAAATATCTTTTTTTCTTCCCAAAGAACATTAGCATCGCGCTACAGCTGTTGATTTATGTTTGACTTTTGTTTATAATCTTACATGCGCGCAAGCACGGCCCTTGTGTAAAGACGTGAAGGCCACCTGCCAATTACCTTTTATAAGCCAATTTCTTAATTGTGTTCTTCAACTAAGCAACATGAATTATAGTGCCAGCGCGACCTCTGTGGATATAGGCGAACATTGGACTGGCATTATTTTTTTAATTTAACGTGAGAAGGAAAAACGATACCATGCTGTTGCGCAGTTCATAAAACGACAATTTTATTCTTCTGAGTGATGAAGGAAGACAAGCTGATTTCCTAGGGTATAGTCTGTTTTTTCGATTCACGAGATCTGGAGATCTATAAAGAGAATGTAATCCTATATTGTAACATCTATTTTCAAGATAACGAACTAGTTTCTTCGGAATTCACAAATGTGTTGCCAAATGTCACATCTTGGCCGAAGATGTAAACATTCCTAAGATAAGGTCTGCACAGATATGGCAACGAGGTAATAAATCATTCTTCAGTATACGATAGAAAGAGAAAAGTAGCGAGAATTGTCAAAACAGAAAGCGTGTTCTGATCATAAAAAAACAAGGATGGGATGGAGAAACAGGATTTTAAACGGAGTATTCACTGATACCTGTCAGTTTCATTAGCTTAAGAGCACACCATTCCACGGAAGATATTTGAAATCTGAAAATAGCGAAATTTGAACAGGGTCCTTGCGAAAACTGAATTATGGGCAATAAACTGCATTAAACTTGAGGACCTGATTTAAGGTATTAGGAACGACGTAGAGCTGAGAAAAAAGGACGGATTTCACTCTGATCGTTAATGTCACAGAACATCGATTTATTCCAACCTCTCGTACGAACTGCTGATAACTGTAAAGAAGAAAAACTTTATTTTGCAAAATAGTAGCTAGAAAGCAATTACAACACATCGTTTTGTGTACGAAGGTCTTCGGAAATAATAATAAGAAAGCTGACGTCACAGCGGCATCGTCTTGCATCTTTTTCCTTGCTTATATCTATGACCTTCTCATCTAGTAGACATTTCTGGAACTTCCTCTACAACTTAGTACCATTATTACATAGAAAGTAAACAAGTAAACGGAAGAAATTAATATTTACCGACAGTGGAGAACAGAGCATCGAACTTGAACGAAAATTTATTTCCAAAACAATCTTTATGCTTAAAATATTTTATTTTACGTCCTGTTCAAACTCTCTGTAAATTGTTAGAAGTACAATGAGCATTACACACAATATATAACAGATTTCTATCAGAATTCTAAAATCCTGAACGTACAAAGCAACTTCAGGGTATGCTAAGGTTTTCTAGCAATATTGGAAGCCTGTTCTAGCTTTCTCATCTAATACAGGAATTAGTACTTGATTATGACCAAGAACGATCCTAGTTTCATGGAAACATCAATGTTGGACCTACAACCGCCTTACTTGTAAGAGTGTTTTCTTTTTTTCTATTCATATTTTCCAACATTGTGATTTATTCAACTAGTTCAATATTCTGCAATCTAAGCTAAGAGTACATTTTATAATACAAGGTTTAAAAGAGCGACACTGACAATTTACATAATATTACACCCAAATTCTTCCGCCCTCTAACATTATGGAAATGCAGATATGCCTTCCTGAGATGAATCCTCCCTTTCTAAAGTTACCGCTTTCATTCATCGCTACATTGTTGTAACAAAAGTGGTATTTAGGTTTCAGATTCAAGATTAGCTTTAATTTAGCTTACTATTACACTAACCAACTACGAAATTAACGGCTGGCTGTATAACCAAAAGAATTTTGTTCTAAAAAAATTCCGTATACTTTTAGCGAAGAAAAGTGAAAAAAAATCGTACGTATGAAACAAAGAACATTCTAAAATGCATCGCTTCTCCAACTTAATAATTTTGCGAGAACATTGCTTGTGTCGCTCACGGGCAAGTGGGAATTTTGAATTCTGAGTTATGAAGCCTGTGACAGTACTGAATATATTATCATCCGCCCTCTTGAGTCGCTAGCTAATAACGAGTTTCCACCTCTCAACACAATACACTTCATCTATACAGGTATCATCTCCGAGAGGTATGTCGTAACACGGTAAACCCAGCTACATGAAGTCACACAAGACGTATCATAGTTCTGACTGCTTTTAGGGTGGCAACCAAGCTTAGGCGTTCCGGTCAAAATTGGTCACAAAGAATGCTTCATCCTACATCAAGGTGATGCTTTCTTTTCGTTCCTTATGGAGCAAACTTACGTAACTGATACCGTGACCATGAAACAGTGCAAAGCCCTCGGCCCTGAAAATAATAATAATGACGCAAATGCATATGTTTGTGTACTTTAGCCAATTCTAATGCCTACACAGTGATAATTTAATTAGTTCGACTGGCACAGTACTATAACTCTCGCGGACTCCATTCTTACCAATCAATGGTGCAATTCAATGGTTTAACAAAAATAGAACATATGATGGTGATTATGTTATTTGCTGAATGACAGTACCATCGTAAAATTAACAAATTACTGTCCTTAAGTTTTATTTCAAATAGTCAAGGTTCAGAAATGATCAAAATTGACCTTTATGGCTCATTACTAGGACTCGGAAGTTGCTTACATTTAAAAATCAATGCTTAAACATTTAATTAAAAAATAAATAAATAAAAACCTATATGATTTCCAACCTACGAAAATCCAAAGAAATGACAAAATCAGTGTGATAGTTTCATGGTCAGAAGAATCTTCATGTCTTGGAAAAGGACTGAGACTATAAGAAAGCAAAACTAGGCGGAATAATGGAAATAAAATTCTTATTTTCTATTGTCTCATGAATTTAACTTAAATAAAATCTCACAAATTAGCAGATATTACGGCTTTTGAAGGTTTCGATATCTAATGCTAGTCTTTCATGGGTGACAATACCAGATTAAAAAAAAAAAAAAAAAAAAAAGCACATTGCAGATCCCAAAATATACAGAAGTCATGTTTGATAATATTAGAAAAATGTTGGGAAACCCGGGTTGGTTCGATTCCGGGTCATTGCAACGACATTTTTTCTTTATATTTTTCAATAAGTTTCCATACTCAAGTTCTTTGTACGAACAATATTAAAAGATTTAAAAATGTTTTGAATTTGGGATTTTTAATTCAAAATAATGGCAGCAAGGGGGGTGAGTTACCTAACTTACTAAACAAATCGATATATTCTACTGTCACTGTGCTGTGCTCCTTTACCAATGAATGCGCCTTCGTTCTGATCACCATATAAAAAAAAATATCAAGGACATAGCCCACAAAAAGAAGGGACAAGGACAAAAAGGATTTGGGGGAGGAGATTCACTTATTTTCTTGCCTTGCCAAGGCCCAACGGACGCTCTGTCGATAATAAAAAATATTCCTTGGTTCATTCTTGGTTGGCAATGAAATCGCCGACAGTAGGAGAATTTTGACCTACGCAGTTCTTTCCCCTAAAAAAAAAAAAAAATAAAAAATAGCTTTCTCTAACTTACCAATAAACAATTCCCCCTACGACGTAAGTCAAATAACGAATACGTTTGGCTTCTATATAGTATATCCAAGTTTGGTCCAATTCGGTTAAATACTTCAATATATATTTCGGCTAATTTTTAATTAAAGATTTAAAAAAAAATCGCATGTTCGTAACGTCACTAGGACGTAACCGTATCAGCTCGGACCATAAAAATGTAATATATTGTAAAATGGTTCCAGCCTGGGTTTTAGCAGTTTTTGTTTATATACGACAGTCCTAAAGATAAAAAATCGCGTTCTGAGTGTGGTATAATCTCAATGATTAAAAAAACATTATAGCAAAATAGATCTGTTTTCACATTCGATGTCACACAGCCATTTATCTAAATTATGACATTGTTGATATTTATAACAATCGCAAATGAACATCTAATTAACTGATCTAAACAGGTAGTGAACGGAAGTGGAAAATCAAAGTATTTTTCCTTAGAGATAATTGTTTTTATAATACCCCCTCCCCGTAACAACTTTCTTATGGAAAGAAAATACGTCGTAAAGCCAATGACTACTCAAACTATAAAGCTTTCACACGTTGCCTTCGCAATGTCATGCAATATGTTGAATGCGAAAGAGGGGATGTAATCATATTTTAGAAATGTGTGAAAAAGGAAGGTTATTAATATTTATCTTGCCGGCCGCCTTAGTCAAACTTGATATGGGCACATGTTCATGATATGTGTATTAAGCTTGTAATTTGATTTGTTTTATTTGTATTTTTAAGTTTACGAAATGTAAGATGCATGTTTTAGTTAGGTGTTATATTGAAAGGTAATGCATTCATGATTTACCAATGGAATTATGACGTCAGGTCATGAAGTAACCTGATATGTTTCTATCTGTTGAAAATGTGTACAACAGATGGCAGCAGTGCAAATGTTGAATTAGTGAAGTGGGCCATTTTATGATTTGAATGTGTTTGAACATTATTGAAGGTTATAAAAGATTATAATTATAATTGAAAAGAAATAGTTATCAAGTTGTCAAGTTTATATAAAGAGTTAGCATTTAATTGAATGTTGAATATGGCCGTGTGAAGTAAGATGACTGTACAGCGGACATGTATACTCAATAGGCGTTACACGCAGCAGAGGAAATGTATGTGATGAAATAAACATCTTATATTTTACCTTTTCTTTTATTATCATAGTGGCACCGTTTGTGGCTATAAGCTCTTTTTGGTGTGACATTATACAGCCTCCTGTTAGATGTATTACGATAGTTAGCCATAGCCCCAACTCCGTAGGCAAACTTCCATTAGTGGGGCACCCTAACTGCACTACGGGAGCACTAGAACTGATATCATTAGATCAAGGGACTCACAAAATAAATCTATCTTCCCTGAGATGTAAGAGTAAAAGAGAATATCGTGTGCCCTGTTTGTATTAAGGAGCTGGCTGGACATAGTTAACAGTATAAAGAAATGGAAGTCCGTAACAAACTAAACCTAGCGGGTTTAGTTGAGGGAATGGGGTTTGGCCTTACAAGCTCACAAATTTTAATTTCTTTCCAGTCTTTACGCATCTCCAGCTCATGCCGGGATACGTGGGGGAAGGATGTTGCACTGTAAACGACCAGGGCCTATTTTGTAAGTACCATCCCAGCAATTCCCCTGGTATGACCGAGGAAAAACCACAGTCAGGATCGTCGGACGCTGGGTTACGACCTAGGGGTAAAATATCCTTTAGTATCTAGTTTCTGCACCATGACATAAACGAACCCAATTTTTGTCAACTCTTTACATGAGTTCAAAAGACAATTCTAAGGAAATAAATTAAGTATTTTTACAATTAATTTTCTCGAATTATTTCGTTATTACAGTACTTGCTGAGCTCGGGAGTAAAATATCGGTCAAAATTAAAATAAAACTTATCTAACTTACATTATTATTATTTTTCAAAATAAAAACTTTGCCATTTGGATTTCCTGGAAGTCTGCCTGGTGCTTCTATGCTTCCCGATTCTATCTCTCCAAACAATTTTAGCCTAATCACACAATTTTAGAAATGCTCAAAGGACAAAAGTGTTCTAAGTTGGCCAGAAGTCCGTCCTGGTGGCCCGGCGGGCTCAGGAATTTTACTATTCTCGTGTGCGTATATATTGATACAGTTTTTGTGATTCCCTGTTTGTGAGTGGTAACACTCGCTACCTTGTAACAAGGGGTCCCCGGCCCCGGGTACTAATCCCAGTGGGGACACAAGTGATTCGGTGCCCACATCGAACTGAATGTCCCTCGTCCGTACGACGTCAACTTCATCCGACAATGGCAAACCACCATCGGTTCACCTTGCCTGAGGGACCTTCAGGTCAGGACTTGCCTTCGGGCAGAACACTCACCATCATGCATTGTATACATGAATATACAAAGCTTGTCGCAGGAATTAAAATTTCTGTTAAATCTTTCCTCCATTGTTTTTTGTGAGGAAGGGCTTCGTTTTTTTTAATACACAATAAAAATACCGTACACCTTGATACGTACTTTTCAACATACTTTAAAGTATGTCATGCGAAAAATGTTATAAAAGTGAAAACAAAAACGGGAATGCCAGCGACCTTCATTTATGATTCATCCCAACCTATAAAGAAAAAGAAGTTTAATTTTACACACACAATAGCTCCTAGAAGCGAGGACAAGTAATAGCACTGGCTAAGCATGAAACTAAGTTTCCATACGCGGGATGCGCTGACCTTCATGAAAAACTTGACAATTGCTGTGTATTCAAGGAGTAAGCTCCAGACTGAAGGTCGACAGAAGTTATCACCAAATAAATAGGCATTATCACCTACAGTGAAGGCCATGGGCGCTCATTTTCCAATGTTGCTTTTATCCTTCACTGATCATTAAAAAATCTGGTTCATTTATTGTCACATCGCCCTCATAGCCTTGGATCGATGTAACGTGCGAGGTAAATCACAAAATTACGAATCTTCGTGAAATGTAAGTGACGAACGGACATATTAATATATCAAGTAAAAGGAACGAAAGAATATTACTACCTACACTCAGATTCATAAAAATGACCGATAGGAAATTTTCTAAGTTCGCGAAATTGCATATGTAGCTATAGTGAACCATCATAATAGGCACATGTAATAACAGACGATTCACATGTTCTGGTTGTCATAATACAATTGGTTCAGGGTTGCAAGACTATGGAAGGTTTGGAACTATAACATTTTTCCATCGTCCATTTTCTATGAATTTGTGCTCATCAAAGACCCGTTAAGACAATGAAAAGCGCTAAGCGGTACGTTGTATTATATATCCATTTACATATCATTGTCAGATACTAAAGGTCATACATATCATTGTAAGACCCTGTCCATCAGTTCGTTGGATAAAGGAGGATCGTATTGACCGGGACTCGTTTCAAGATAACATCCCGACATTTGTCCGGCCAGTTTCGGGATTCAACTTCGATTTCTGGGTTCTGTAGTCTACACTCACTCGACTTTTGAGGGCCGAAAACTGTCGGCGAGGGAAAAGAAGGAAAAAGTCAGTAAAACCTCCTAAGGCACTAGATAAAGCCGAATGAATTACGGTGATAAGAGGAAGGTACCGAGCGGCTGTAGATCAGCTGGTAGAGCGTTAGCTTAGCTATCGGAAGGTCCTAGGAACGATCCTAGCGGCTGTCGATCCTGACTGCGGTTTTCCTAGTTTTCTTGTGACACCAGACAAATGCCAGGATGGTACCTACAAACTAGGCCCTGGCAACTACTTTCCCCCACCCTATAACGGCCTGAGCAGCCAACAGACCATAAATTATATGAAGTAATGCACAACGGAGAGAAGGGTGAGATTCTTTCGTTATCGCTATAATTTCAAACATATTTTTTTGAAAGAAGTCTTCAAAAAAAGTCTTTAAGTCTTTGAAAGAAAATTAGTCGGAGCGACTCCCTCCGACCTTATACTTTTGACTCTTGCGTATTTATCTTAATTTAGATAGTGAGAAACAATGGCAAGTAACAGTATTTTGCCTACGTTTCAGGAAAACGAAACAATTATATCCTTAATTACGTAAACAGCAATAAAATACGCCGTAAATGTTTCTTAACATCCTAATTATCACCTTTTTTTTAAAAAAAAATTAAATGTAAGGTTTCAAAATAACACTTATGTCTAAAATATTGGGAATTGTATTTTTGGCGTCAACCATCCTAGCAACTGCTTCAGTGTATTTCTTATACTTCATACGGTTTTCTTACATTCTGACGTACTAAACCTAATGTTTTGTAGTGATTAGCTGGCCAGATACAAACAATTTAACTCAAGTTAGATGCACTATTTGCCTAAATTTGAAGGGAAATAACCCAACCACTGTGTTCTAGTGGATAACGTTACGTATTTCGGACCGGCAATAGCGATGCATGAGGGTTCAAGCCCCGCTGACTGAAACTTTCCAGTGTTTTCTTTATTTTCATCACGCGAATGCCCCAACAAAGGATGGTTACCATAGCTATACCCGAAAGAGTAATCGCGGAAACACATCATTCTCCAACGTTACGGGTTCAGACTAAAGTTCAGTAATATATATATATATATATAAATAAATAAATCACAGCCATATTCAATCCACTAGTGGATGAGGCCTCTCCCCGAAGGGAGGAGTTGGTCTACTGCTCCCACGCTGACCAGACGGGTTGGGAGAGGAGAGCCGAAGCTCTCACTGTGATCGCCACTATATTTTATTCACAGCAGCTTCCCAATTGTCCTCACGATGCTGGGTCAACACCGAAATTTTTGAGCCCCCACCGGGAATCGAACCCGGGACCGCTCGCATTGAAGTCGAGCGCGCTACCGACTAGGCTACGCAGGATATATATATATACGTAATATGAAGTTGCATTATGCCTAAGCTTTTAACTTTGTACGAGTGAACGTATATTTTTCAGATTACAACCAAAAGTGTTCTATTTGTCTGGTTCGTCTTTACTAAATAATTAATTAAGCTTCACGAATCAATCAATTAATCAAAATTGCGTGACATGCGAAAGTTTCATTTTCTTAGACCTATATACACTTAAGATGTAAAAAAAAGTGCATTCTTTCGTATATGTACACAAAAAACCTACATTCAGTGCAATCTTGGTTAAACTCAAAATGAATGCTTTCATTACTTACCTTCGCTCACTCCGAGGACTTGGTTTAGCAGCTGTCCTACTTTGGAATATGGAAAGTTCATCGCTCCACATAGTTAGCGTTGAAGTAATGGTGATTTATTCCAGCTTTTCCCACCCAATTTACCACAGCAAAGAACATCCACCTCAATCTTTCACAAAGCAATAAATTAGTCGCAGAACTCAAGAGAAATTTAAGTGTTAACGATGCCTTGGTGCGATCATCTTTCCACATTCCAAAGAAGCATACGTACTTCAACACTGTGATTACGTCCTTAACAGCAGTTTCATTATTGAAGTTTCCACTCACCTACGAAAGAAAGAGAAAAGAACACATTAGCCTATCCCCATTGCAACAAGGCAGTAAGTTAATCAGAAGACAAAAAAACAAAGGAAGATAACATCAAGTGGAAAGTCACCAGACAATGGGACTGGAAGTGATAGACGTCCAGAATTATGGCACAAGGTGCGATGGCTTACCTAAGATAGTTTTCAAAAAAGAAACTCACGTCTAGTAAAGAATTTTCTGCTAATGATCTAACATAGTTTATGTCGTGTACTGATAATGAAGGGAGATACAAAACCAACACTTACTAGCAATATTATATTTTTGCGCAACAAGTAACTCTCGCCATGGCGAAGATCACTAACACGAAAAAAATTAGGAAGATAAGCTTATGACGTTTGGAACATCACACTACAGAAAAAGTGCCATTCCCTGCTAGGATGGCGACCAACTTTTCTGTATACTTTTCAGCTTCTATCCGCATACAAGGTATTTATTAATGCAAAAGGTATACAGCAGCACATGCTTGGCTTGGTCTTTGATTGCATAAATATAAGAAGAACGCCTTCCAGTTATGCAACTCACATTGCAGGGTTGAGGTATGAGGTCGTCTTCGCATGTTGGGTTTCCAATTAATCAGTCAGGTAATATATTCGTTATCTTCTTGGAATCGTGTCTGACAAGTATCTTTCAACTTAAAAATGAAAGGATAAAAGCCAAATAACATGGAATGCTTGACCGCAACAGCGAACATTCAGTTAAGGATTGAGTGATATAGTATATATAAATTCGATTAACAGCAGTCAGGAAGCGAACACCTAATACTGTATAGGTAAAAATATTTGATTTCAAAAGGCGTTTTCATAAACTACGGAAAAGACGTATTTTCTGTACGGAATTATTTGCATTGGTAATAATCCGTTCATTGCGAAAACAAAAAGAAATAAAATTACGAGCCTAAACATACTATTTTAAAACCTACATCTACGCTTTCCAGACATTTATTTGACTAAAAATGATCAAAATATTAATGAAACTAAAATGATTCTGAACTACAAATCACAGACCAACAGCAGCAGCACTGAAACATACTACATAATGAGAAAGAAGCCAGAAGTAATCCAAGATATCGGGGGCACTTGAAAAAAACTAGTCATTCATAATTTATGTAACATTGAGAATAAAAAAAAGGAGGATAACCTAAATCATGTCAACAGAAAAAAGTAAAGATGATGAAACTAACATGTGATAAATAACGTTTTTTTTTTGTGTGTGTGAATATTTCTATTACAAAAACAAGTCGACATTTCTCAATGTTTTGTTAAGCTGAAAAAGGTTTCACTTACGATCAGAAACAGCCTTTGATCATTTGATTACTAAATTGGTAATGGATATAAATCACAATATTATTTAAGTATAAATATGTTCATACGACAATTACATAACAATACTAATGAAGTTGAATCTTATTTTACAGTCATTTAGGCAACTTTGTCTCAGGCCGAATGGATGATGATGGGAGAATTGGTGGAATGAAGAAAGTGGAAGAGCACCGAGAAAATACACACACACACGGTGTTTGTCCACACACAAAGCCCATAAACATGGGCTGGGATCGAATCGGGGACCCCAAGCATCAGGGGTGAGCGCTTAACTACTAAGCCACCGTGACTTTACGATACTAATGAGTATTATTAATTGTTTTACACATGTGACGGGGTTGAACAAAGAAACCACGAAGCATTATCATGGGCTTTAGGTACTTGGGAACCACTACTAGAACAAAGATTTTACGAAGAACTTACACATGATTCGAATATATTTATTCCTTAACATCATATAAACCATTACTTAAACTTATGAGATGTCCACGTTCGAAGAAAACGACAAACTGAAAAATACAGATGTTAACACTGTAACACTATTGTTTAACACAGTTTTCCAGTGAATTATACCATAATCAGGGGCGGATTAACGTATGGGCTAAATGGGCTGTGTAGCCCAGGGCCCCCGTCATAAATAATTCAGTAACCTAGGTAAATAGTACGCACAGGGTCAGTGCCTTCCTAATGCATGGGCATAGTAGGTAGTCGTCTGGGGCCCCTAAACCTATACGGGCCTACCCCCATGCTAATCTAAATGCTTCTTACATGTATTGATTTTTCTAAATCCTTAATTTGATCATATTTTATTCAATTTGGAAAAGTATTGTACGTCAGCTTCCTATCAACAAATGTCAACGGATTGGTAAAATATGATTAGGATTTCAGGATCAGCTTCCTACAAGTAGACCACTAAAATATCATGCAACGTATGTCATTGGTTAATGGTTGATAGCATACTATTACATTGTGTTTCTAGCGCAGGGGCTCTCAAACTTTAAGACCGAAACTTGTACTTTCGTCGCTGCACCAAGTAATATTACTGAATTGTCAATGCTAATATTTAAATTTGTACTAATTCAAGTACTTACCGTATTATACCAACGAGACAGAACATTTCTTAGCGTCTATACCATGTAATTAGAAGGTTTTAAGAACGATTCCCGATAAAACTTTGGTAAACTATTTTGTATGAGGCATTCTTTTAAATTTTGACTTCGGCCCGTAAAAGATATATCAAGATGAAATAATATATATATTTTTTAAAAACTTTTGCTCTGTATTTATGTTCGAATTGAGTCGCGTGACTGACTACGAATCTGGCAGCCTGGCGCTTTGAGGTGTATCAAATTGAGTACCTGAGTGTCCTTGGTACTCTTGGACACCTTGGGAGGTAAAGGCGGTCGAGAATACGTGGAATGCTACCTCTACATCCCCCATACTCCTCTAACGGAATGTGTGCATCTCACATATGATAGCATTATTATTTATTATTTTTTAAATACATCTGCGCAGTATTTTAAATAAATGAATTTGAAAGTCAATGTTTTTAAGTATCGGAATAAACTTATTGAAAATCAGTGAACCACGAATTAGTAACGGAATGTTTATTGGAAAGGTTTCTTTTGTTTGGTCCAACACAATCCTGTTAACGCATGCAAGACCTGATTAAAAGACAAACAAAAGTTACTCTCAAAATACTTTACAGGTTCCCAGTTCTGTTCTCTAGAAAAATAGCTGAGCGATTCCACGCGTCACGCACTGACATTTAGAATACACTTTTCGACTTTAATTGCCTTATAACTTCGGTTATATTGCAACAAAGGCGATTTCAGCACACCGTTGGATAGAGGAGACAATGAAGAATACATTCCCGGTGAAGTAACACGTAATCAGTAAGAATACTATAAATTATTTAAAGTTGTAGTCACGAACTGACATTTTTGCAACCCGCACTTACACTCTGACATACATTCCCCCAAAATTCTCTAAAAGTATGGACCCCCCCCCACAAAAAAAAATCCACATTAAAGATGAATGTTAAGTTTAATATCCATTAAAAAAAATCCAGAATATATTAATATAATAAGCGTATAGGGGGAAAAACAAAGCGTCACGCACTGACATCTATGAATTTAGATGAATTTACCTTGTAAGTATTGCTTTATTGTTGTACATTCTGACAGAAATAAAACTAACGGATTCAATTACAGATCCTAGATAAAATATCACTATAAAATATAATGCGTGGCCAAAATTTTTGTTCCAAAAGTTACAAAATTTAAATCAATATTATAGCGATTCTATGAATAAGTGAAGGCCTGTAGTAAAAAGTCAAACATACAGTGAACATTTCGTAGATTAGTGCAATCAGCTCTTGAAAGGTACCCAGAGCCGCACGTACGGGAGAGCAAAGGGTGCACGTGCCTCCCAGGGATTCCGCCAGGATTTTCATTTTAGGGATGTAAGTGCAGTTTTGCACAGCGTTTTCGACCGTAAAAAATTTTAAATTCGAGAATTTAGAGGTGACATTCCCCACATGGGAGTCTGGGGGAATCACGCCCCCAAACACCGGACTGGATGCGGCAAATGAGGAAGAGGCGTTGTACATTTTTGGCTCATTCGAAAGGGGCACCAAAACCGGATATTAACATCCCTTGCAAAATTACAAACTGCAGCCCTGGCGATACGATGTGTGTTTACTAAAAATACTTTAACACGTCTTAGTACAAATTCATAGTGAGCTTCTGCTGCTGATTAAAAAAAACACTGGCGTAACAGGCCGATAGACCCTGAGCCTGCCCCAACGCCATCTGTCCGTGTTTGGTGTAACTATGTCCACCTACCTGAGTAACGGCTGTGTGGTCAGCCCTGCGCGTACCTAACCATGAACAGGCGTATCAGGGGCTTACCAGACCGAGTGTGGCCGTCACGTCTTTATTCACGTGACTCCCCAATTTGCTTCACGACGCTAGGTGGACACCGAAAAGTGGGACTCCAGCCGGGAATATTGAATCCGGGACCATGCGGACATGAGTCCAACGCTGTAACCACTAGACCGTAAAAGTAAATTTTTAAAGACTTGTTATATGAATCTAGAATGAATGTAAAAAAAACAAACTTATTTCCTATTGTATAATTCTTTGTTGTTTTAATTTTTATTGTTATTTCACTTTGTTACGAGAACGGGGTAAAATGGCGTTTGTAGTATCCATGCTAACTTCTAATAAATAAATAAATAAAACTGCAATGATCGTGTCAGTATGTCAGGCTCTTTTTATCTTCCTATATGCTGTTACTACCTGCAACTTGATCTTGTTTTAATAACAACAAAACTTCAAATATTCCCCTATTAAGTAGCACATTAGAGAGTATTGTTGGGCCCATGCTTTCAGTCTGAGAAATGCATATCAAAGTGTAAGTGCTGGTTGTGAAAATATCAGTTCGTGACGGCAACTTTAATATAAATAAATAGATCACAGCCATATTCAATCCACTAGTGGATGAGGCCTCTCCCCGAAGGGAGGAGTTGGTCTACTGCTCCCACGGTGACCAGACGTGTTGGGAGAGGAGAGCCGAACGTTCTCACTGTGATCGCCACTGTCTTTATTCACAGCAGCTCCCCAATTGTCCTCACGATGCTGGGCCAACTCCGAAATTTTTTAGCCCCTACCGGAAATCGAATAGTATTTTCAATATATACGTGTTATTTAATCGAGAACGTGATCCTCAGTACTTCTGCTAGCATATCATACGCCTAATTTGCATTTTTTGAACCTCTCGGAGATATACAGCAATTACAGTCGAAAAGTATATTCTGAATGTCAGTTTGTGATTTGTGACACGTAGTATTGCTCGTTAATGTTTTACACAAAATTTATTGCGGTAATTAGGAAACACGCTTGAAATGCTTTTTGTTCAGCATTTGACTCTAATGTACCACATGAAAACACTTTACTTTTCACCAAATATTCTGCAGTATACCTGTACTTTTCATAATACATTGGAAGTAGCACACTCACCATAATCTGAGAGCGTCACGCACTGACCGTATTATATTAATGATTTACACAAAATCTATTGTGATTGAAAAAATAGTTCCAAATACATTTTGTTCAGCATTTGACCCTAAAACACAATACAAAAGCATTATTTACTTTTCATCAAGTATTCTGCAGTGTATAGTACTTTTTATATGTGGAGCGTCACGCACTGACATAATTATGTAGTCCATTTTTATAATGCTTGCCAGAGCGTGATGACGATTATTAACAAACAAACCAATAGTTTATGTCAATATAGAAAAGAACGAAGTTTAATTTGCCATTTTTAAAATTTTAAATACCTACATTTTTACCTGAATAATTAACTATTAAAATGAAGTAAAATTGTAGCTATTTTCGTGAATTTTTAAATAACCCCAAAACAGAAACTAATTACGCCATTGTACGAATGACTTTTTTAATTTGTTTATGCAAACATGAATCGATTGTGGTAATTAAAATAAATCCATGACATGTTTCAATTTTTACCATCGGGTATGAAATATTCGTGGAGTTGCTCAGTTGTCTATACGCAATATTTGGTTGTCCAAAACATGGCATTTCTGTACAATCTCCCATAAGGGATAACACTTTCTCTGATCTTGAAAACTGTTTTTTCTCGAAACTACAGAAATGTTACTTATCAGGTTCTTGTATTAACCCACAGAATTGTAGTGTGTTTTTATCCTGGGGGTGCTAAAGTCAATGACAATATAACATTTGTTTCTGTATTTCAAGTTCTTTATTAGAAATGTGTGAATTTTAAACAATCTTGGGCTGGATATCAGATATTTCCTCGTTCAATCAGTGACAATGTGTTAGGTCAGTTATACGTTTATTGTTAAATTTTCACTAAGCTCACATACCAGTATCCAAAGGATCGCGCACCAGTACTGATACGCGTGCCATAATTTGAAAAACTTCTGTTAGTGCAATAGTATTTAAAAGTGATAAATATTGGAGTTACCAGTTCGTGTTGGGATAAATTCAGATTTACCAGTCAAGATACAAAGTCCTTATTGGGCTTTGTTTTCTAATATTTAAAAAACAAAAATATTTAATCGGATTCGAATTTTTAAAATAAATCCCAGACAGCATTGAGATTTGTCTAGCTGACTGTGGTGAAACTTATTTTTTATTCTAATATTAGATTATTTTTTTTATGCATGTTTATTTTACAAATAATGAATTTTGCTAACAATCTAATTTTATTTACTGTTTCCATGAGTGTCTATGCAGGCAGGGGCACGAGTAAATTGCTTAATCCGGGGCCAACAATGATGTTAAGATGACTCTGGACAGGAGACAGGTCGATGGGGCCCTAACAGTCAATAGCCCGGGGTCCCCAGATAGCTTAATCCAGCACTGACCATGATGCTATGAGCGTAGGGTGAGAATACAGGAAGCAACGAGGCTTTGCAGTAAAAAGTCAGTTCCAAATACAGGTCTTGGGTAGGTAGGTAGTAGGGGAAAGGGAAAAATTCTAAGAAGATACGAGCTTTGGAACTATAGATTCGATACATGCATGCAAGTCACGATTAATTTGTACAGTTATTTTCTGTATTCGCACACGTTTAACTCCTGCATGCTTTACGTTATGTATATACAGACGTTCCAAAATTTATATTCTTCTGGTACGAATCAGCACAACAATTGTAAATTTCTTCATAAATCCAATTTCGTCTCCAGCACAGTTCATATTGTTTCATCTTCTAGAATTATTATAGCAAACTAGTTCTTGTAATCCAGCCACTTCGGAGGCAGTAACAGTAAGAAACAGATTTAGTGGTAACTGGTATCGCATATTGGACTATGCACCCGCATTCTACACGGAATCAAACAAGAGCTTGAATCGGATCTCAGGAAAATAGTAGGTCTTAGAACAAATTACAACTCAAACGAAACCAAAAGCAAAGTATGCGCATTTTTTGAACTACCTTCAAATGTCATACTGTCCAGAACTAGTCTCACTGATATCGTATTTGGTCCTAGTCCTGGGTAGCTCGTTCCCACGAACAATATTGACAGACATAATTAATGCTGACTAAGGCTGTCGTTCAATTTTTGTTTTAACTAAAAATAATTCAAATATAAGTAAATTGATTTAAATGCTACACTTACTCGTCATTATGTCTAAGCTTTAAGCATCATTGACGTTAAATGAGCTGTAACGCTGTCACGGGAAATGAGTCTCAAAACATACAAGTACCAATCAGACAGAAATATCCTGGAGATGTCTTTACCACTTTATGTGGATCCATTTGCTATTTACTTAATTTTTCTTTCACTTAAAGAAAATAAATGGGAATTTTCCATCATCGTATTATTTTCATCGATTAGCTAATCTGTACATTATAAGAAATATAGTAACATTTTAACGAGATCGAAAGTGTTTGTTCAATTGAACGTAATTATTATATGGCCGCAAGTCACGGTTTCTCTCTTTCTACACATAGGATGGAGAGAGAGAGAGAGAGAGACGTATGGTGTAACAGAATTTCACTGACAAACTATGCACGTGAATTGCTGACAGCAAAATATGCACACAAAAAAATCATACCCAAGTTAATTTTGCAAATAAATCAGAAATTATACATTAAAGTAAAATTTCAAATAGAACTTTATCGCTTCATTGGATATTTGCTATTCCCTAATTATGGTACACATTATACATGAAGCACAGAATGAAATATTGCGAACTGAACAGAAAACCAGGGCAAACGCGGAAAATCGAAATTCTCCAGGTTTAATCTGATATAATTTTTACTGTTTGCTTCTGAATCTGCACACTAGTACTCCAAATATCCAATAAAACGAGAGTGGCTCTTGAAAAAATAGTACCTTTACGCCGAAAACTAAATTGTACCGGATATATAATAGGTTTATTATGAACGAACGTAATATTAGATAAGGCAACGGATTAGCTAGTAATATACTGTAGGTCTACATGCTTTACGTTTCAAGTTTTAGTTCCTCACCACAAATTTGTTGTAGGCTCAATAGTTCATTTTCTACAATATCAATAGGCTCTCCCGTACTAGAAATACGATAAATATACGGTACTGTATATAAGTATTTTTCAAACGTTTCGGAGTTGCGGACAACTGAATGAGGTTTGCTCACTCGCGAACCACCAAATAGACAATCTAGATTCTAGATACACAAGGTCTATTCGAGTCTCCTGATCCAAAGCATACAACGAAATTATGAGATTACGTAAGACGATAGAAAATGTAATCCATTGATGTATTAAAACACAATCATTTGCAACGTTAAATGGTTTGAGTACTTACAATAACAAACATTGCTAAGAAATTTTGAACTGACTGTTTAGACTGACTCGAAAAGTTGATTAGATTCGGAACAACAAATCGTGAAACATCACGATTTCCGCTTCACTCCTCCTTCGTCGGGACAAAAATTATTGATATTATATATCATCATCATATTCAGTCGTTTTTTATCCACTGCTGGATGAAGGTCTCCCCTTTTTCTTTCCACATATCTCGGTCTGCTGCTATCCTCATCCATGTAGCTCCTGAAAAACGCTTGATTTCATCTACCCATCTTGCATTTGGACGTCGTCTCGGTCGTTTCTTTTCTCTAGGAATCCAATGTAGTGCATTTGCCCTCCATCTTCCATCTGTCCGTCTAGCTATGTGACCGGTCCATCCCACTTCATCTTCTTCGCAGTCTTGATTACATCCTCTACCTTTGGTTGTGCGCGAATACATTTATTTGGATTCCTGTCCCTCATATTTTTTCCTAGCATGCATCTCTACGTTGCTCTTTGTGTGACTCTTGATCTCTGAGTTCTTTGTGTATGCAATGTCCAAGTTATCACAGCCGTACATCATCACAGGTAAAACACACTGATTAAAAAACTTTACGCTTGAGACACACTGGTAGTTTGCTTTTGATAATAAAGTGTAGTCTTCCAAACGAACTCCACGCCATTTTACGTCTTCTATTTATTTCATCAGTTAACTTGACATTCGATGTTTTGAGCTGGCCTAGGTAGACATACTCATCAACTATGCCTACTGTCTATCCGTCAATCTTCACTTCCTTCTTTGCAACATGCTATTGCACATTACTTTTGTTTTACTTAAATTTATTTTAAGGCCTATTTTCAAACTCTCATTACTCAGCAATTCCATTCTGGTTTGTAGTTCTTCCGCACTTGAAGCAAACAGGACTATATCATCAGTGAATCGTAGGTAATGAAGATATTCGCCATTCGTTTTAATTCCAACTTTATCCCAGTTTAAATTTTGGAACACTGTCTCCAGGACCGCAGAAAACAGTTTTGGAGAAACTGAATCTCCTTGCCTTAACCCTTTTCCAACTTTAAATTTTTCACTTTCTTGATGTATGCACTTTCGATGCCTTGATATTTAAGTGATTCAAGTACTGCTGCCAAGGAGATCGAATCGAAAAGTTTTTCAAAATCTATGAACCCCAGACACAGTGGAAGTTCATATTCATTAGTCCTTTCCATAACTTCATTCAATATATATATATATATATATAT
>JAGDQP010017508.1:22791-38384 GCA_022664845.1 Lepisma saccharinum | reverse complement strand
ACGCATTAAGAAATTTAATAAAATTAGATACCAAGGGAACGTGGAGGTTAGGTAAGTCAGGTACGTTGTTTTTGTTAAAAATTAATTAACTCATGTTTTACAAGCTTTCGAAAGTAGTCTTTCTGTGTTTAGACGTTAGTATTACAAGTTCACTTTGTGAAGACCGTATCGAGTTGACAGGCAGGAGGTCAATCAGAACCCAGATACCTGTCTCGTTAAAAGTTTTGTTGTTTATGTAGTAATTTTTTTTATTCAGAACCATTCGCTCTCCTCCACAGTAGAAGGGAAGCTCAGATGAAAAAAATTACGTCGCCCTCTCTCGCGTAGGCGCAGAGCTTCTTGAACTATAATTAACACTGAGAAGAGTTTGGCCGACAGCTCGTAGCTTGGTCTGGTGGTCAGTGTTTCGGAAAACTGATCCAGAGATCCCGTGATCGAATCTTGGCGGCGAGTTTTTTTTTCGAATCGACTATTTGAAGTTCTAAAAGTACGATTCTCTGAATGTAAATCCACGTAAAGGTACGTGTTGTCTAGATGTTATGTGATGACAGTATCACGGCGAGACCACCGGTTCCCAGCTTCCAGCGTGGAACGTTGGCTTACGAAATAAAAATCCGGGTCCGATTCCCGGCGGGGGACCAATTTTTTTATTTTTTCTTAAAAAATATTTTTTCAAAGTTCAAATTTATTTTTAACTGCTTTCTTGCATTTTTCGTAGATTATCTAAAGTTAGTGACCATGGATTAGGGTAGATTGGGTAATGTAAAGTTCGGTTATGTAACTTTACACTTTTGTTTCTTTTTTCAAAACACTTTTTTATCTGTTTATATTTGTTTTTAATAATCGGTTTCTTCCATTGGCTGTTATCATGGAGTAGCGGAGGTTAGGTAAGGTCAGATTCGCACAGGCAGATAGAAATGTATTTTGAAACAGAAGCGAAAGTGTAAAATTACATAACCAAACCTTACCTAACCTACCCTAACCCATGATCAATAATTAGATAATCTACGAAAAAAGAAATAATAATAATAAAGGGTAGCAGCGTAAGACGGTGCAAACTGCCTTGGAACGAATAGTGATAAAATTACTACCATAATCAGTATACAAAATGATGGCTCTCCAGCAAATTTCAACCCAAAAAATTCTAACCTCACCTCATAATAAATTAAAGAGTCTTTTTCGGCAGTTTAGCAATATCTCGGTTGGATTTACTCGATGACCTGTTTTTTAAACTGAAGATTTTTTAAACTCTACAAGATGGTAATTTGTTTCAGTTTGTTGGCGCAAAATTACAATTTTGAGAGAGTTTAGAAAATTTGAAAATTGAATGTAAAAAACTAAGGCAACAGTTGGTTCAAAATAAATATATAGTATGTATGTTTAGTGGTTCTAAATTTTTTCAGATTTTTTAAAGTGGTAGAACATAACCTAAAAAATTAAAAACAGCATTTTTGTCGCTTTTAAGGTGTATTAGATTCGCTTCGTTAGCTCACAATGGTTTGTGGTGTCCTCAAATCTTGTAACATTAATATAACTAATTTCCCGACGTTATACAATGATTTTGCACAGCGACGTAAGTCGGTTGACAATACAACATTCCATTGTTACTGTCATATATTTCTATATATGTATATAATGTAAAAATATATTTTAATATTTTTATTACAGATTCCTTTATCCTGAAATGAATACTAGCATGCGCTGGGGCTACGTTTGGCTGGTTGCGTAACATTTTGGGATTTGGGCGACAAAATATCACCTTGAGCAAAGTATGAACTCCGAAATCACCCAAAAAACTTAATAAAAAAGGACTTCCTCAACGGTTCAAATTAACCAGAAAAACGTCATCAGTTGAACACAGATATTTGGAAATAAGAAACGTAACCGGGCTTCTTACATAACCCAAAGTTCCAAAGCGTCGTTTGCCAGATCGCCTTCGTGGACGACTGGTCAAGACGTCGGCTTCTTGATTGGGAGGTCCCGAGTTCGAGTCCTTCCCTGGGAAACTTTCTTCTTTTTTGTTTCAAAAAATATTTTATATGTTCATATGTATTATTTAATAATTGTTAGAATGTGTATAAATAACTGATTGCTACTGAAAGCACGATGCGTCCGAAGGGAGCTGGCCGGCAGAGCCGCTGGGAGACGCAGCCCCCGGTTAGGCGCACGCAGACACATGCATACGCAAAAATGTTGCTAACATGCTATTCCATATGCCAATTTTCTATTTGGTACACATAAAATTCATTTTATCTTTATCTGATCCCAATCCTTGTACTGTTCATTTACACGGTCGAAAGAGTCGTAATAAAAATACTTTTTAAATACATCCATTTCTTAAACAATTCGTACTAAAAAGTAACAAAAAATAATTTTGTTCATGAATTATTAAAAAGAAAAGCATGTCATGGGGCGCGCAAATTGAAGAAATTATAAAGTAGCTGTATATGAGAGCGCGCTCCATATTTTTTTTAACCATGCATCAACAAATTTATTTTTTGTTACTTTTTAGTAGGAATTTGTTTAAGAAAAGGATGTCTTTAAAACGTTTTTTATTACGACTCTCTCGACCGTGCAAATGAACAACACAGTGATGTGAATAAGATAAAGATAAAATGAATTTTATGTGTACCAAAGAGAAAATTGATAGGTGTTAACACCAGTTTTGCGTATGCCCACAGCTAACCGGGGGCTGCGTCTCCCAGCGGCTCGGTGTACATCTTAGCTTTCAGTAGTAATCAGCTATTTATATATATCCTAGCAATTATTAAATAATACATATGAACATATAACAATATTTTTTGAAAGAAAATAAGAAGAAAAAGTTTTGTCCCGGGGAGATTCGAACCGGGACCTTCCACTCAAAAAGCCGACGTCTTTTCCAGTCGTGCACGAAGGCGACCTGGCAAAGGATGCTTTCGAACTTGTATTTACAGTGCACGTGTTATGTAAGAAGCCCTTGTCACATGTCTTATTTCCAATCATTGTGCTCAGCTGATGACCTTTTCCTGCTTAACTTGCACCGTTGAGAAAGTCCCTTTTTATTCAGTTTTTGGGTTGTTTCGGAGTTCATAATTTTTTCAATCTGATATCTTGTTGCCCAAATCCTCAAATGTTATGCAACTAGCCAAACCAAGCCGCGGTGCAGGCTATTATTTATTTTAGAATAAAGAAGTCTGTAATAAAAACATATTAAAATATATTTTTACACAATATATACATAAATTGAATGATATGAAAGTAACAATGGAATGTTGTATTGTTACCCGACTGACGTCGATGTGGAAAATTTCATCATTGTATAATGTCGGGAAATGAGTTAAATTAATATTGTAAAATTTGAGGACCCCACGAACCATTTCGAGGTAACGAAACGAATCTAAAACACCTTAAAAGTGACAAAAATGCCGTTTTTTATTTTTTAGGTTATGTTCAACTACTTTAAAAAATCTAAAATAAATCATGGTTATAGAACCACTAAACATACATAACATTATATTGTTTTCAAACCAACTGTAGTGTTAGTTTTAAATTCAATTTTCAAATTTTCTAACCTCTCAAAATTTTAATTTTGCGCCAACAAATCTGAAAAAAAATGCCATCTTGTAGAGCTTGAAAAAGCAGGTCATTGTAGGTGCAAATCCGACCGAGATATAGCTAAACTACCAAACAACAGTTTAATTTATTATGAGGTTATGTTAGCATCTTTAGAGCTGAAATTTGGTGGCGAGCCATCATTTTTATGCTGAATATGGTAGTATATTTTATCACGATTCCTTGCAAGGCACTTTTCACCATCTTACCCTGCTAGGCCCTTTGAACTTATAAAATATTTAAAGAAAAGGGTTGCCTCTGCCGATACTCGACCCCGGGTCCTTTCATTCAAGTCCTTAATTACCAGGCAACCTAAGGAACCTTCCAACCATGGTTTGTCCGTTGTATTTACGGTACGAACAACATATTGTATATACGGTCAATTGAAACAAATTGATGTCGGAGCCGGTTAATTAGTTCGTACAAAACTCTGCGTGTTATACGCAGTAGAATTTCTTCAAGAACACGTCCCGGTCGCGAAAATTTTTTGACCAGTCTAGTTTCTGAGACCCTTCGATTTGATTGGCCAATGAATGCGCATGAGACGGTGCTCCAAATGGTAAGTTAGAATATGTCAACAGCACTTTTGCGTATACCCACCCTTCGGACGCACCGTGGCCCCCTTGCACACCGAGCGAATAGCTAACCTCAACGTTACCATGAAAACTAATTTAAGATAATCTACAAAAATGCAAGAAAGCAATTATTAACAATAAATTTGAGCTTATAAAAATATATTTTTAGGAAATAAAAAGAAAAATTAGCTTTCCGACACTCTACCAATACGCTAAATTGGCAACTGAAAGGAAGCTGCTTCTTGGCACTTATTTGTCATTATATACAAGTAGCTACAATTAGCCAAAGAATGACGTCATGACAATTTCTGTCAATACTGAAATGAGACACTCCAGAGACAGGAAGTTAGAGTTGCTAAGGAAGTGGAGAAATAACTCCTTAACTGTAAAGAACACTGACAAGCGATCAATTTGCAGTTGCCAATTTGAAGTATTGGTACCACGGTTAGGTAAATAAATTTAAAAAAACTGGTTTGATTCCCGGCGTGGGGGCAAGTTTTCTTCTTCTTTAGTTCAAAATATATGTTTGTAAGTTCATATTTATTATTAATAATTACTTTTTTGCATTTTATGTAGATTATCTTAAATTAGTGCTCATGGGAACTTGGAGAGAAGGTACTGAAAGTTAGGATGTGTATAAATAAAACGCTGACAGTAGCGAGTTTAGTGGCTGATTTAACAACTCCTTCGTTATGGTCTGTATAGCTAGGTGGTCAGTGTGTCAGGCTTTCATTCTCATGGTTCGATTCCACAACCGGATTTTCAATTTTCTTCAAGGAATTAAGCATTGTAAATGATGTTCGCGATTGCTCCTGAAAGAGATTTATTCCGCAAATGGAGAAAAGCACAAGGCGGAGAGAGAGGAAGGTAGGGGAGAGAGATGAAGACTGCATATTGATAACCGTTCAAATTTCATTTATTTCCATGTCTTGCGCCATTTCTCTTTCCTTCTTTCTTTGTTTTCTCATCTCTTTTTTCGCTCTTTCTCCGTCTTCTTTCATGCTTTCTCTCTCTCTCTCCCTATGTATGTGTTTGAACAAGACAAGAATGGTATCTCTGCCTATCTATCTCGTAGTTCTCTAAATGGTCATCAGCGACTCATTCCTTCTTCCTCCAAATGGAGGGATATCCTGGAATTCCATACTTTTGCGCATATTTGTACTTAATGTTGGTTGTCTAACTATTAGGCGTAGAGTGAGACAATTCTGCTGGATGAAAGTTCAAGTATTTCTTATAACTCCAACCTCCACTCATTATTGTGGCCTATTGTAAGTGGCCATTTGTAACATTGTGTTTGAGTCAAACATTTCTTACTATAGGCATCATCCAACATGAAAATTTTGTGCAATCTGACATAAAATTTCACAGATATTCGATTTTCCAGTACATTTTCATCAATAATAGTTGAGACAGATGAGCATGCAGAAGCCAGAATTTATTTGTCTTTCCCCATAAGTCTTGAGTAATGTTCCAGTTTTGATAACCATTTTCTATTAATGTTGCTTCTTTGAACCAAAAGGAATGTAGTTCATACACGCATAGCAAGATGCCACATCTCTTACGATGGAGTGCGCCAGACATTTAAACTGTTCATATGGAACAGCACGACAGCAACTCTTATTGGTTTCGGAAATTCTTTTAGCATAGATTATTATTTTATTTGCTGGTCCTTTGTTTCCAGATCACATTCTTCGTTGTTTCTACTCTTTGTTGGCGGCGTAGCTCTGTTATGTATTGTGTAATGCAGCGTGTCTATTTTGGTTACATTCAACAATTTGCACTGCCCACAACTACTTACTTTGTACTCCAGTCGTGGATCCCTGCTCGTAAATAAACGTATATCCTTGCTGGTAGAGATCACTTTACCTTCAGAGATACTCATTCACATTCTCTCGGGTGAATCTTACAAACGACACGTTTACTGGTCTCAAAACCAAACAATGTTTCCTTTCTATATCTCAGACAGGAACAAGTAACTAAATGAACAGTGAAAATGGTTCCGGCTAGGCTAGAGCAAAACGCAGTGTCATCCAACAGCAGTGTTAAGCGATGAATATAGAAGGATGAGTCTCCTACAATTGAGGGGAGTTTTCACCAAACTCGGTATCTACAAAAACATGTTCTTCATAGTTTCAGCTATATTTTAAAAATAAAATGCTACCATATAGACACTATGAAATCTATTTCAACGCCATTCGAGTCTCCTAACCCCAAAACATTAGGATATGTTAAAACCTAAAAATCGCCAAAAAATATAGATAAAGAGTATTGTGAAAACGCGCAGATGAAAGCACTGTGTATCGCATAATTTACGGTAGTTCGCGACACTGGACTGAAACGACAGTTGGTGACACTTGTGAAAACAAACATCTCCTTTCCTTGAATTATGCTCGTAAATTTATACGCGAATTTTCATGATAATTATAAGATGATTAAAGATAAATATAAAACAGTGATGACTACTTTTTAAATTGCTTACTACGGAGTGTATCGACTGCAATGCAAATTTAGGTCCCTACTAAATCTCAGAATTATTATTAATCCAAATTCTGAATCCACGTTTGCTGAGGGAACGCATCATGAAAGAGCAAAAATCCTTCCAGGGCAGACGCCGCCAGTACTGGCCCCAACTTGGCTACGGGCCTGTTTTAAGATACCTAGACCTATATCTGAATGTTTATGAATAACCAGTCTCGTATATTTGGACAGAATTTCTCAGACAAGAGAAACAAATTCCCCAATTTTAAAGCATTCTATTCTTCCTCAAGAAATGAGACAAAAGAAATATATTCTCCAAAACGAGAAAACTTTTCTAATTTTAAGCAATTTCCGCTCAATATATACAGGGTAAGTCAAAATGATGGACCCGATTTCATAAATTTATTTTGTGAAATATAATGAACATATTTTAATGTGAGCTACGCGCAAGGAAAGGCAAAAGTTCAAAGTTTAGTTGACTTTAGTTTATGTCCCGCGTGGTTGTATTGTCTACCGCTACGCGGCGCTGGAAGCAGTTAACGAAAATGGCGCTGTCTGGAGAGCAGAAATCGTTCTGTGTGCTGGATTACCATGTAAACAACTCTGAGATGAGTGTTCAACGGCATTTCCGTACCAAGTATGGCAGAGACCCACCTACTGGAAAAACCATTCGTACGTGGTATGAAAAATTCACAGATACGGGCTGCATCTGTAAGCGAAAATCGACTGGCCGCCCTTCAGCTGAGGAAGAGACAGTGGAACGTGTTCGAGCCAGTTTTGTGCGGAGTCCACAGAAGTCTACCTACCGGGCAGCGAGGGAAATTGAAATTCCACAGAAAACTGTATGGCGAATTCTGCGGAAACGTTTACAAATGAAATCCTATCGCTTGCAACTGCTACAAGCCTTAAGAGACACTGATTATGCTGCTCGAGCGTCTTTCTGTGCTGATTTTCTCACGTTAATGGAAGAGGATGGGTTCGCCGAAAGGTTACGTTACAGTGATGAAGCGGTGTTTCACCTTTCTGGGAATGTGAATAGACACAACGTAAGGATCTGGGGAACTGATAATCCCCACGCAGTTGTGGAACACCAACGCGATTCACCCAAGGTGAATGTGTTTTGTGCCATTTCCCCTGAAAAGATTTATGGGCTCTTTTTCTTCCTTGAACCTACTGTGACAGGACATGTTTTTCTTGATATGCTGCAACAATAGCTCCTTCCACAGCTCGAAGAGGATAGTGCAGATTTCATTCTTCAATTGGATGGTGCCCCTCCGCATTACCATGGCAGCGTTCGGGATCATCTCAATGAGGCATTGCCACAGCGCTGGATAGGCCGTGAATCTCAGGAGGATCGAGTTCTCATTCGTTGGCCACCTCGTTCCCCCGATCTGACCCCGTGTGATTTCTTTTTGTGGGGTTTCATAAAGGATCGTGTTTACGTACCACCACTTCCAACAACATTGGGTGACCTTCGCGCCCGCATCACAGCAGCCATTGCAGAGATTGACCGTGACACACTACACAAGGCTTGGCAGGAGCCATTCAAGCAATGTACATTAATAGGTTTCGTCATGCAAGAATTATGTTGTCATTGAATTAAATGGTTTAATAGGGCAAGCAAAGAAATAGCCACCAAGATGCATTCGCCAATCATAAACAGAACTTAAATAAGTGTATTGGGTACTATTTCGAGTGTAATTTGTTAAACCGATACCGCTTAGGTAATTAAGTGTCGAAATGAGACGTCATATTTGACGATGCCGCCATAACTTTGAAATTCTATAGCTCCGAAACTATGCACATTTCGAATTATTTTCAGCGGAACTTTCTTCTTGTTATGATGTGAGGAATCACTCACCGCAGTATGGCCGCCTCGTCGTGAATCACCCTGTATACCTTGCCCAGGAGTACCATGGACACTCTAGTACTCAAAAGGAAGCAGGGTGCATCTCATGCTGCCAGGCATTAGAGCACTACAGCAAATTCTACAGGGTCCTGGCCGGGATATCACTACGGGTCGCCCGTCTCGAAGTCAGACGAACTTCCGCCTGAACTTTAAGGAAGCGACTCAATTCACATAATAAAGAAATGGAAAGATTGTCAAAATGGCAAGATTGAGGTGGACTGAAGCCCGATCTGCTTCCTTAGTCCTTACTCAAAGCCAGCTACCAGCACCTACCCCGTAGTCCAGGGGGTAACGTCTCTGACTGCGAAGAGGCAATGGGCTACTCTGACTGCGAAGAGGCAATGCTACGTGGGTTCGAACTCTGCCGGTGACCATCGTGACAGATTTTCCAGGGCTTTCCTCAGTTTCACCAGACAAATGCCGGCATAGTAACTTAAGAATGGCCTGGCCGATACCTTTCTTATCATTGCCCTTACCCTATCCTGATCTGAGCCAAAGTTGCCTGAACGACACAAAATCAATTCCAATTCCAGTGACTGGATTTACTGGACCACGGGAGCTGACAAGAGATGCTAGTTTTCAAATTCCCAAAAACGGTTAGGAAGGGAATTAATGTGTACATTTTATTTCTGATAATATAATTTGTGCATACCCTTATTACTTCCTCTTTCTTCTTGCATTACTTTTCTTCTTTACATATTCCGTCATCAAATACGCTCCCACCACCACCGGGGTTTCGAAAAACTAGAAAAAAAAGCGTTAAACCGGACTTTTATTACTTTTTCCCCTCGCACCTCTATTATTTAAGGATTGATTAGCAAAAACCTTTTTAATATTATCATGCTGATGTTACTTTTAATCTTGTAGTAGATTTAGTAGTTTTTAATTTCCCCTCGGACTTGTTTTTACTACTCAAATTAAATAAGTTAGCGCTGCGATTCAATTAAAAATCGCGATGACTCCGGTCCCTTCATAGCATCTGAAACACAACATGTGACATTTCTCATAGGTTGGCAACAATAAAAACTCTGGTTCTTAGGGCCACAGTGTTGTTACATTGTCCCCAATAACGTTAATGCCAAGTTGGTGTGGTTATGTCGAAGAGTATAGAAGGAATTTTAAAAAAATGAAAAAAGTGGCAACACTGATATCTGGAGAACAGCGTCGGACCCGGAATACCTTTGTGACCTTGTCCAGTGCCAAAAGAAGACAATTCTTAATTTGGGGTACATCGATGGACGCGTGGGGAATTGTATAGCTTTGTCACTCCCGTTACACCCCTGGGGGTTGTGAAACCAAAAAGTAAGAAACCCACTTCTAATGAATTGACGAGACTTTTCTAATGACACCTTAACTAAGTCCCTACGTCGTCTAGTTCCTGAGATATAGGAGTATAAGTTTTAGCCGAATACCCCGTTTCACCTTATAGGGTGTCTAATAAAAAGTAGGAGAGCCAATCCTAATGAACTGACGAGGGCTATCCAGTGACATGTCAAGCAAGTCCCTAAGTCTTCTAGTTCCAGATATAAGAATCTGAGTTTTACCCCAATCCCCCGTTTCACCCTATACGGTGTGACTGATCCAAAAAAGTAAGATAGCCATTCCTAATGAATTAACGAGAGCTTTCAAATGACGCCTCAACCAAGTTCCTAAGTCTTCTGGTTCCTGAGATATAATTTCTTGCAACAGACAGACAGACAGGAGCGGGATATTAAGTCCCTTATTTTAGTTTTTGCTATCAAGGGACCTAAAACTGTCACCCGAATTGTTCTTTGCTTCCATTTTGAAGCTCGCTGAACCCAAATCTTTTTCCTTTTTTGTACCCCTACTGTGCTTGAATAGGGGGGGGGGGGGGGGGTCAAACCCAAAACTTCACGGAGGACCACCAATATTTGAGGTTGAAAACTCCCGGGGACTCTGATACTAAAACTGTTTTCAGTTTCTCCATATCATTTATACTTTTATAGTCACTACAATTTATTTTTTGATTACGAGGGGTTCTTGCACTAAACCCAAAAGAATACACAGAGCTACTTAAGATGGCCTCATGACCTTAATTTCTGCACTTTTGCTTCGTAACTTGGTTCCTATGTCCTTTCGTCCTTTCCGAATGGAACGCCAAGGTCAAGTTTGCTCTTTTTTCACCCAACCCTCTTTTCGTGATCCAAATAGGAGCCTTTCACTGTTTTCAATATGTATGTGCAAAATCACACACACACACACATAGACACTGTGAGTTCTGTACGTTGTGAGGAACAAGACAGCAAGAACTGGTGGGAGAAATGAGCGCATGCGCAGTTAAGTATGTTAGACAAGACGCGTCAGGTTTGCCAACGTCTATGCGTATTACATTAAAGGCATTGAATGAGTGAAAAAAACTAAACACCTTTATATGATTAGCGAGCGCAGCGCCACGCACGGAAAGTTCAGGAACTTAAACCATACATTTCGTATGCACTTTTCTATCAAACGGAAGCCCAGATCCAATTTTACAAGTGAAGTTTTTTGAGGTACTTGGACGTTATAGAGTACGAATAACACGGCTTGTATAGTAAGACCCGAATACGGATCTCAGAAACACCGGGGTCCCATAATGACGACAAATAGTAAATGTAAGTGAGTCGCAATGATAGTGGGATGTATAAATGTTTATATATATATATATATAAACTTGCTTCCGGAAGTCGGGAGACGATAAGATTCTTGTCTTGTTTAGTGTATCAAATTATAATATTATTTTATTGGCATTTAATTGGAGATCATTTGAATACATTCATACACACACACACACAAGCACACAGACGAAAATGACTGTGACTGATTGCTTGCGGATTGCGATGTTCATTTGTCAGGCGCACACAATTTTCTACTCCGCCAATCAGAATTCGTTTAGCTCATGAGAAATTTAGAAATCAACTAGTTTCTTCATTTAAAGGTCCGATTGAAAACGGTTTGTTAAATTTGTAATGTTAGTGTGAAGTGGACAAATTTTAACGGACGGTTAAAAATGTAACACGCCGTTAGTTATTTAATGGTTAAGCTATATTTAATCGACGTTGGAGAAACTGACCGTGAGTCTTTTAACCTTCGTATAAAGGACTGTTACTATCAAATTGCAACCTAAGTGTGACTGGTCAAGAAGATAGTGCAATTCCGCAATGGGAGTGAATGGATCCCAAATTTTTCTTGTGTAACTGTTTATGTAGGTGGCGTATGACACGAGTACTGTGTTACAAGCCCCTTTAATCGTAAAAAAAGGTTGTACGAAAGCAAAATTGGCAAGCGTAATGCTAAAATCTTGTAAGCCTAAAAACCCGAAGATTCCATTTTTTTAAATGTCGTTATAAGATATATTTCTATGAAGGGTGGAATATCTTATTTTCCATTAGTACCATCCTAGCTAGTGTGAATGTACTTAAACCGAGAATATCGCCGCTACAATTGTTATCAGGCGATATCCTCAATAAACAAGCAAATGCTAACGTAATAATAAATTACACAATCGTTTCGTACGGTTTGCTGGAATATTTTAGAGCTACACTGATTAACATATACAAAACGAACAAGGTTTAAACATTCCCACAAAGCATTAACATTATCTTGATGTATGATAACAATGATTATCGTATAACACGTCTTAAAAGAAGTCTTCATTTGCATCAAGTCATGCCTGCGCAATCCTTTCCATCTAATAAAATGTATTCACCAACACATCGGAAGTCACAACCTCAAGGTCACCTGACCTTCCCCTACTTGATTTCTTTCTGTGCGGCATGCTGAAAGGGAAAGTATATCGTAATATGCCACATACTCTCATTGAACTGGAAGAAAACGCTCGGTGAGAAAATGTGGCGGTAACTCCCAATGGGTTGGTAAAAACCTTCCGTAACATGGAGAGGTAAATGCCGCTATGCCTTGATCCTAATGGAGACCACTTTACATACTTATTAAAATGGTCATGCTTCTGAAAGACATCCATGTCAAATTGCACTGAATTACGTCCATTAGTTTGAAAGTTATAAAAATAAAATTAGTGGTCGAGATGTAGTGAAACACTCTTCATTTAGAAAACGATTTGATATTAATTCAAAACTGTTTCACAAAGTGGAAAACCAAAACTATTCCAACAAAATAAGACGTGGTTTTTAACACGACTACACCAATCGGTTAGTTCGATTGCACTCAGCAACACAGACATCATTTTGAAATCAGAACTTAGAGTGCTCCTATATGATAAGTTAATTATCCGTAAACACACATTGGCACACAGATCGGGAAGGCAAGCGGTAAACTGATAGAACTAAAAGCTTTACTCGTTTCCAAACGGTTAAAATCTACAAAATAAAGTAACACCATATAAGATGTTGATTCGCCAATGCCCACACATGTAGGCTTGGGGATCGCAAAAAAATACACATCAGAAAAGTTTTTTAAAGGCTTTCTCAGATTCATTCTGAAGTTTTACTATGGACAGATATTACGCACTTAAACAACTGGCTTGCAATTAAAACAATCCAGGAACAAACTGTAAATCAAACGTGCCCTCTATAATACTATTTGCTATGGAAAACTGTACTATTGAAGTCTACGCACATATTACCCCAACCACCCACGACATTTTAACATAGAAGACCACACTACATATTATATTCTAACTTTTCGATAAGATAAAATGAATTTTATGGGCGGTAACAGCACTATGGCTTACGCCCGTCCCGATACGGGGGAAGCCCCTTATCTTTGTCACGTCTAAAAATAGCTGTTAACTAAAATCATAAAAGCATATAAAAGATAAAGGGGTAAGCACAGGTAAGTAAGAGGTCAGAAAAATAAAATCGGAGTAAAACTAAAGATGTATATTGTCTTTAGCATAAAAAGTAAAAACGTGAAAGCTGTAAATAGGCCTTCACAAAAATAAAATAGTACTACATAAAACTTAACAGCTATGGGAGACTGAGATAAACCTGTCTCACGGATATAACGAAAAACTGTCCCCAACATACCTGGTTCATCCCCTAACAATGACGCCATGTCATTGGGGATGTTATAACGTTGTCTGAGATGATTATATCCGGGACAATCTAAAAGCACGTGACGAATACTTAAAACAACATTGCAATTATTACAACGTGGTGGATCCAATCGGCGTAACAGATATCCGTGTGTTAGGCGACTGTGTCCTATACGTAGTCGACATAAAAGAACTTCTTCCGGTCTACTATCTCGGAAAGATGATTTCCATGGAGCAACAGTTACCTTAAGTTCTTTCAATTTATTAACACCTACGTCATCCCATCGTCGCTGCTATTCATTGCGTGTAACTTGCTTATAATATATCATCATGTCCTGAAATGGGACATGCGGGATATCAATGTTAGCTCCTAAAGAGGCCTCACGAGCAGCTTCGTCTGCCAATTCATTGCCATGGATACCAACATGACTTGGTATCCACGAAAAGACAACCTCACCACCGGCAGAGCAGATGGCGTGTGTCTTACAGAGAATATCTTGCACGAGCGGATGTTTCGAATACATATTGTCGAGGCTTTGAACAACACTCTTAGAATCTGTACAAACAAGGATGCGGTTGAAACCATGAACAAGACTAAAATCCAAAGCCTTTAAAAGAGCATAGAGCTCAGCAGTAAAAATACTGGCTTTGGGATTAAGACAAAATTGACGGGCTTCCCCCTCTACAACAAACGCGCATCCAACAGATTCATCTGATTTGGATCCATCGGTAAAAACAGAGATAAAACGTGGGTACTGGCTCTGCAACGCAAGAAAACGTTGCTGGAATTCAATCATGGAGGTCTCCGATTTCTTGAATTGTGACAAAGAAAGATCAATCCGTGGGCGTGCAAGTGTCCACGGCGGACGGAGACTAAAACGGACAGGACAGACAGTTGGGCGGTCTGCATTCAGATTCTCCAACAACTCTGATGCTCGGATGCCAAGTGGTCGGGTAGCGTGACCACGGCGTTCATATAGGGCTCGTTGGACTGGGTATACGATTAAGTTATGTGTTGGGTGGCTTGCCAAAGATGATATCTTAGCAAGGTAGCTCAACACATAGTACATCCTATGAATCTCGAGCGGTGGTTCAGCGGCATCAACACAAAGACTGGTGACAGGACTTGTGCGATACGCGCCAGTGGAGAGTCGAATTCCAGCATGATGGACACTATCCAGCGTATGTAACGCTGAAAAGCGTGCAGAGGAATAAGCGTGACAACCATAGGTAAGCTTAGATAAAATGAGTGCGCGATAAAGGCGTAACAAGGTTGTACGATCAGTACCCCAAGTGGGATGACTTAAAACACGCAATAAATTCAGAGCTCTCGTACAGGAAATTTTAATTTGGCGAAGGTGACTACGCCAATTTAACTTGGTATCAAATAATAAACCGATGTATCGTACCTCCTCGACGAACTGGAGTTGTCTGTCTCCAAGATAGAGATCTGGGTCAACGAAACAAGTTCGTTTACGGCAGAAGTGGACACAGACTGTCTTCGTTGGTGAAAAACGAAAACCAGTCTGGTGTGACCAGTCAACAAGACGGTTAAACTTCAACTGGATCTGCCGGGCTGCGAGGTTGACATTCGCAGACTTACAGACAATCGTCAAGTCGTCAACATATAAAAGACCTTGCACAGGGGGGCGAATACAAGCCATAACACTATTCACAGCAATTGCGAACAGTGTTACGCTCAGCACACTCCCTTGAGGTACGGCATTCTCCTGTAAATAACGCTCTGAGAAACGAACACCAACACGGACACGAAAATAGCGATCGCTAACAAAATTTGATATAAAATGGGCCATGCCCCTTATACCCCAATCATGAAGTTTGCGTAGTATCCCATATCTCCAGGTGGTATCATAGGCCTTCTCTAAATCGAAGAACACAGTAAGAACGTGTTCATTCCGGAGAAATGCATTCTGAACAATAGACTCTAACCTGACAAGATGGTCGACAGTTGAGCGATATTGGCGAAACCCACACTGATCATTTGAAAGCAAGTTGTTATGCTCCA
>JAGDQP010017508.1:0-22391 GCA_022664845.1 Lepisma saccharinum | reverse complement strand
GTTGAGCGATATTGGCGAAACCCACACTGATCATTTGAAAGCAAGTTGTTATGCTCCAAGTACCACATTAGGCGTCGGTTTATCATTCTCTCAAATAGCTTGCATACGCAGCTAGTGAGAGCAATGGGCCGGTAACTTGTGGGGTTTAGTTTATCTTTGTCAGGTTTCAGAATGGGAATGACAATAGCTTCTCGCCAACTAGGAGGGAAGCTATCAGTCCTGCAGATCTGATTGTAGATATTTAGCAAGATGACCTTTCCTTGGGAAGGAAGGTGTCGCAGCATTTCATAGTGAATATCATCCAGTCCAGGGGATGTGTTTCTAACATCCCGCAAGACAGTTTCAAGTTCCCACTCGGTGAAAGAGACATTATAGTGTTCTAAATTATTAGAGTGAAACCGTAGAGGTATTATCTCTGCCGCTAGTTTAATGTTTACGAAGTTAGCACTATAGTGCTGAGAGCTGGATATTGCTGCGAAGGCTGCTCCAAGAAGATTAGCTATATCTTCTGGGTCAGTCTGCAAGACATTGTTCTGCTTCAGAGCAGTTAGTGGCTCGGAGCGACAATTTCCTTGCAAACGTCTGACCCGTTCCCACACCTCTCGAATTGGCGTTTGTGAATTAATGGACGATACGTATTCACGAAATGATGTACGCCGAGTTTGTTTCATGAGACGTCGAATATAAGCTTGTGACTGTCGAACTGCATTCAAATTCGCCGCTGTAGGATATCGGTTGAACACCCGTAGAGCGCGACTGCGCCGTCGCCGTGCTACCTCGAGCTCATCGTTCCACCAGGGAACAGAACGCCGACGTGGCGTTCGGCCAGACTGAGGGATGGGACATCTGGCAGCTCGCAAAATTTCACGGTTCAAGTACTCAACCGAATCATTCAGGGGCAAATCTCCTTGATCAACTAGTTGGACACGAGTGGCATATTTAGTCCAGTCAGCACGCTTCAGATGCCAATGCGGTAATTTGCGTGGTGCTTGATAGAGGTTTAAAAACTCTAAAATAACTGGGAAGTGGTCACTACCACATAGATCGTCATGTACACGCCATGCCAGCATGGGTGCAACAACTGCACTGCAGACAGATAGATCTATCGCTGAGTATGTGCCACTTCCGAAACTAAAATGCGTGTTAGCACCAGTATTTAATAATACTAAGTTTGAAGCGTCAATAAACGATTCAACTATTCTACCGCGGACATCTGTACGAACACTACCCCAAATAACGTTATAGGAATTAAAATCGCCAACTAAAATTATAGGTTGGGGTAACTGCTGCAAGAGATTCTGAAGGTCAAGGAGCGTAAAGTCTTGTTCCCTTGTGATATATAAATTCAGGATTGTAACATGCTGCTCAAGGTGGACGCGAGCAGCAACCACCTGTAGGTTCGTAGCAATGTGGACAGGTGTTGAATACAGCGTATCAACATCACTAATTGCAACACCGCCACATGCGCGACCATCCGTGGGAAAATCTGTGCGATAGAGTGTATAGTCCTTCAATATCACAGATTCAGTTGTTTTAAACTTGGTTTCCTGAAAGCAAACGACAACAGGGGAAAGATCTGATAACAAGACTTGCAGTTCTTCATAGTGGGAATGAAATCCGTTAAGATTTCATTGGAGCATAGCCATTGGGATGAAGATTAATAAAAATATTACCTTTTCAGTCGAGGTTTATTAAATTTCCCTCCCTTTCCGACTACAGTATACTCCGAGTCCATCAGATCGTCCTCAATCATATCTGATTTGAGGGATGAACTCGGCGCATTAGGGACAGGTGGAGAATTTTGATGTGCCAGCTGAGTGGCAAGAACAGTGGTAAGACGTTTGATGCTCGTCGCTAATGGTGACATGCGACCAGATCTTAAAATTTTACTGGCACGAACAGTAGAGACAGCCCGTGAAGTCCTAGAAGACTGCACAGGAGACATGTGTCTCTGAGGATGCATCGGCGAAACCTGATAAGTCTGTGAGGCTTGGCGATTTCTTGATGATTTATCAGGTTGAGGTCTCTCAGTCTGAGTTGACACATCAACTGTCTGGGTGGCAACCGAGACAGTTTTAACTTGTAGTCTAGCAGCTACAGTGGAAAACGCACCAGAGGAAAGGGTGCGTTGAGACTCTCGTACTCGACGTTTTGCATCACGCAGAAATTTTCTCTATCACCATGAGCTCGCGAATTCGTTTTTCTTCTTTGAATACCGAACAGTCACGCGACCAGACCGTATGCTCACCCCTGCAGTTAACACACTGAGGCTTCAGTGACGTGCAAGGATCCGCACCATGGCTGCTGGTACCGCATATTGCACAAACAGCAGAGGTCGCCTTACACGACGTGCTGGTGTGTCCATAGTGCTGACATTTAAAACAGCGGAGCGGACTGGGTATATATGGACGGACAGGTAAGCAATAGAAAGCTGCCTTCACGTCCCTGGGAAGCTGTGACATGACAAACGTCAAAATTAGCGAGCTCGTGGGTTGTAGTTCGCCACTCTTTCGAGTTTTAATTCGTCTAACATTAACCACACCTTGGCTGGCAAGTTCATTCTTAATCTCCTCTTCAGTGACATCTTGCAAATCCCAACAAGAAATTACGCCCTGAGTAAAGTTCAGTTGACGGTGTGGTTCAACTTGAACTTCGAATGGTCCTAAGGTCTTCATTTTTAGGAGATTAGTTGACTGTTTATTATTATCTGTCTCCACGAGCAAGGTGCCGTTGCGAAGCTTTTTAACATTCTTAAGCTCACCTGCAACATAATGAAGTTGCTTCTGTATAATGAAAGGGGATAACCCCTTCAAACCACCTGGATTCTCTGTTTCGTTCTTGACCTTAATTACAAGATATCGTGTGATAGTCGGTACGATTCTTGTCTGTTCCTCTACTACGATTTTCTCTTCTTTGTCACTGGATGATTCATTAGCTGTATGCGCCTTCTTGCTTGCATCAGTGACTTTATCTTCATTCTGTCGCTTCTGTCTCTTTCTCTCTTTCTCCGAAGGCGACTTATTAGGATGTGGTGGAGCCATGATGAATGAAAGCCGTAAATGCCCACACTTCTCCGTCTTCGTTCTGAGGAGCCAACGAGGCTGCCGGGTACTACCCTCATCACCCTTGTCAGCATCTAACTTTTCGAAACAACACTAAAATGTAAAGCTGCTTCTTGAAACAATTCCCGCGTGAAAGCAATAAGAGATGCTTTTTTTTTATTAAAAAAATTGAAGATAACACATCAAATTTAGTAAGAAAATCTTGTAAAGTTTAGGAACAATAAACAACAGTAAATACGAAAATACTTTCGGCCAAAAATGCAGGTCCTTCTTCTCTAAACGTTTGTAAAGTTAGCCCCCCAGTAAAACCAATTAAGGTGAAAATTATCCAAATCGTTAGGGAGGAATACGGAGTACATTACTTACGTTAGGGAGGGAAGGCTAACTTAGTGACGGCGCCAGCAAAATTGTTAAGTTAGCCCCCCAAGGTACCCCAATGAATTGAATTTTGTGTCGGCGTTGTGTGCAATCGTTAGGGAGTCGTTAGAGAGGAATACGGAGTACATTATTTTCGTTTGGGAGGGAAGGATAACTTAAGGCCGCTTTAGACTAGAAAATTTCTCGTACGATAAATCTTAGCGAAAGCAGTTTGCCAGGGTAAAAAGAAAAAAGTTATGGATTTATACCATAGCATCTTACCCTATTGTAGCATTCTTGCTTTCACACTCTGGCACTACTGCTAATCGTAAGATCCATCGTAGCATAAATGATGTCGTCTAAAGCGACCTTTAGTGACGATGCCAGCAAAAGTATAAAGTTGGCCCTCCCAGGTAACCCAATTAAACAAATTTTGGGTTGCCGTCATCTTAGGGAGTCCTTAGGGAGGAATACGGAATACACTATTTTCGTTATGGAGTAAGTTATAACGTGGTAACAGCGTCCATCAAATATGGCGAAAATTTGAATCTATCCCCCTAAGTACCCCAATTAATGAATTTTTTGTCGTTATTCTCTGCAATCGTAAGGGAGGAATAGGGAGCACTTTATTGTGGTTATGGAGTGAAGGATAAACTTGGTGAAGGCGCCAGCAAAAGAGTGAACTTAACTCACAAGGTACCCCAATTAATCATATTTTTGGAATTTTCAATCAACTACGAATACTAATGTCACATAGCATTATCTCTGTCAAAAATAAACGTATGACAAAACTGGCAACACCCATGTATTTCTGCTAAAATTCTTGCCCAGATTGATGTTACATAAACCCCTTATTATTTAAAAAAATATTTAGCAAGATTCAAGATGGCGGCCACGAAGAACATTTACCCAATAGTCATTAATGTTTATTTGTTTTTATTATTATAAACATTTTATAAATGAACGTGTATTTTCCTAAATAGATTACACATAAATGCTTATTCTTATAAACCAAACGTTTGGCCACTGCGTCCGTCTTTGTTGACGAAAGCACTTTTAATAGTGTTTTCTGGTGATTTCCTGATGTACCCTATTCCTCTAGCAACTTTGGTCAAAAAGCGCTTTGAAGTATCGATAAGTTTACTTGTAAGAAGTATGAGTCCCATCTGTCTTATAGTTTTCCAAGAGTCGGAGGATCTTCGACCATTGACGACACTTTAATTGCACTTCTGTGAAGAGTTTATGGATCGAGTAAACATTTTTCTACGGATGAACTTAGGTTGTTGACAATAGACAGCGAATGGCCAGAAACTATTGCACGTCTCCTTTCCTTTTCTATAATATCTCATATGTGTTGTTAAATAAAAAATGTGAAATTACGTGATAAAAAACCCATCGTGCAAAAAAATATTACAAGTTTTATTTCGAAGGTGTTTGTAAGTGCAAAAGGATTCTTTCCGTCATACCATGCAAATGCGGTTACTTCGAAAAGGTCACCACGTTTTTCCGAAGGAGTTTAATATAAGTCTCCATTTTCTGTAATATATAGAACTACCAACAGTATGACTGTGTACAAAACACTCTGATGGTTGAATCACGACGCCTTTTTGCTAAGGAGGTTAAAAATGTATCTTTGTCAACGATGCTGGATTCGAGATAAAATATCTCAAACCGGTCCTCATGAAGAAGTCAGAAATTTCGTCTCGAGAAAGATAATTATAGTATGTGGTCAACTCACAGCTAAAAAAAAATGTAATCTTTACTTTCGATTGATTTGCTTGATAGAAGGTAGTTACTGAAAGTTAAAATTGCGTCTTTTATGTATCGAAGGAATATGAAGCTACATGGGGCCCCGGTGGCTCAATTGGTAGAGGGCTCACCTCTGGTGCTAGGGGTCGTCGGATCGATCCCTGCTCATGCCATGTGGGCTTTGTGGTGGACAAACACCGTGTGCGTGGGTTTTCTTGGGGGTTCTTTCGTTTCCTCCTACTTTCTTCATTCCACCAATTCATCCCATCATCATCCATATGGCCTGAGCCATAGTTGCCTAAAGGCCTTAAAATAAATTCAAAATGAAGCTACATGTATACAGTAATCAGCTTGAACTAAACCAATCACTTCGGAATAAAAGTGATGTTTGCTTTGAGTTGGATACGTTATTTTAGATCCCCAGCCACCAAATCTCTGATGCTTTTCATGGGGACCCATCTGAGATATTTACTCCCGAAAAGGCATTTCACGGCGAAGGGCCATGTTCTAATTGTTAACGAACATAATGTACTGCTCCCTATGTCTCCCAGCAAGCCCTAATTATTGGCGGAATTTTCGATTTAAAATTGAATAGTTATGACTGTTTGAACTAACAAGGAACGCTCGCCAGGAGTCAAAGCCCGATTTTGATCAAAAAATTCGTATGTAGGTACACTGCCTAGGTAAACCTTCATAGCCAAAATTATGTTTTGTGGATAAAAAATAAAGAAAGAAGAACCCGAGAAAGATAGAACGTAGAGAGCAAGTAAATCGAATATAGAGTAAGGAAAACTTCTTCTTTTTTAATAAACTGAAAGCAAATACTGAAAGCAAATGGCCATTAATGGATACTGGACAGGAGGTGATACCTGCCAGATGGTATGACGACAATGACCGCCATTTTGAAAGCGGCTATATTGACTATGCTTCAAAAAGTTAAATACTAAGTGCATTATGTGATATCAACCTGTGCTAGAATGTTCCAAGAAACCCATTAACGAAGTCAATTTTGTCGTAACTCTAATCCTATACGACAAAATGAACTGTGAAATTGACCTGGAGAAGGTCACTTTCACGTAGCATTATGCCTTCATTTTCCCTTAGTGTATTTAAAACTTTATAGTTCACTTCATTTTGCGGTCATAAGGATCATATTTTCCAAAATAGCTGTACCTTTCATGTATCCGTTTGATTTTTGTTCCTTCAACTGTTTCAACAAAAATGTTTTTCATCATTCGTTCATTTATTCTACAGACCAATTTCACGTGTCACTTCGTCGTTCACGACTAGTTATATCAAAACTAGCTTGATTATTAGGTCTTTTGGAACATTCCAGCACAGACATTGCCCAGTTAATATTTAAAAATTTTAAAACATAGTCAAGCTAGCCGCTTTCAAGATGACGGTCATTCTCGTCATACTGTCCGGCATGTATCACCTCTTCTCCAGTATCCATTATTAGCCATTCGTTTTCAATACATACAACAGTTTATAAAAGAAAAGTTTTTTTTTTGTACATTGTATTTGATTTACTTGCTCTCTACGTCACCATTATCTTGGGTTCTCCTGTAGTTATTTGTTGACGTCAGCACTTATAATTTTGATTTTGAAGGTTTGCTTATGTACTGTACATTCATAAAAATTTTCATCAAAATCAGGATCGAATGTTACTACTATGACGGAATTTTTGTTCACGCTGACCAAGTTATCTTTCGATCTATACGAAAATAATGTATAGAGTCAACTTCAATATCAAAATGAATAGCTGATGGCCTCTGTGATGTTAGCCGACATATCTCTAGAAGTCCTCAATGTTTATCATTTAAAATATACCGCAAAAATACCCCTTAATTCTCCCTAACAAAACCTAATGATTAAAAGCTGATTCGATTAAAATTACAATACCTATGACGGTGTGAATCTATCAGCAATAGTTGCGGCTATCATTACCAAGTTATCCTTCACACTCTAAAGAAAATAAGGTATTCCCTATTCCTCCCTAACGATTGCAGATAACGCCGACACAAAATCCGATTAATCGCGATAACCTGGGGCTTAACTTCACACTTTTGCTGGCGCCGTCACCAAGTTATCCTTCACTGCCTAACGAAAATAATGTACTCCGTATTCCTCCCTACCAATTCCCTAACGATTGCAGACGACGCCGACACAAAATTTGATTAATTGGGGTACCTTGTGGGCTAACTTCACACTTTTGCTGGCGCCGTCACCAAGTTATCCTTCACTCCCAAACAAAAATAATGTACTCCCTATTCCTCCCAAACGATTGCAGACGACACCGACACATAATTCAATTCATTGGGGTACTTTGGGGGCTAACTTCACGCTTTTGCTGACGCCGTCACCAAGTTATCCTTCACTCCCTAACGAAAATATTGCTATCCATATTCCTCCCTAACGACTCCCTAATGATTGCATATAACGCCGACACAAAATTTGATTAATTGGGGCACCTTGGGGGTAAGTTCACACTTTTGCTGGCGCCGTCACCAAGTTTCCTTCACTCCGTAACGAAAATATTCTTATCCCTATTCCTCCCTAACGACTCCCTAATGATTGCAGATAACGCCGACACAAAATATGATTAATTGGGGTACCTTCGGGGGTAAGTTCACACTTTTGCTGGCGCCGTCACCAAGTTATCTTCCACTCCCTAACGAAAATAAAGTACTCCCTAATCCTCCCTAACGATTGCATTGATAACGTTCAATGCTTTTATAGTGTTGAAGAGTTTTTGCAATCAAAAATTAGCAAAATCAAATCGAACAACTAGACTATAGTCATAAATAGGCCTCCAGGGAAAACCACTTTTAAAAATGAACACCGATCACTCTATCTCATGGGTGGTGTGGAAATGAGTTAGATTTAGAAAATAAACTCAGGATCGAAGTAATACTCGCTGTCTTGTAACCAAGGGGTCTGGTGGTCGATATCCGGTAGGAACAAAAACCGAGGTAACTGGATTGGCAAAGTAAACAGTGAAGTGCAATTTGAAAGAAGTATGAAGTGTAGTGTGAATATGCGGTGTGGTTGAAGATTCGGCTGTGAAGAGACTTCCAGGATAGGCCCCAATCTGTACAACTACACAACAGTGTGTCCACCCAGGTTAAATTAATTAATATGGGGGTTGGCAACATGTAAATGTGTCTGTGTGATAAAACTTTAAAAAAATACCGGTGTATTTGTTTCCTCTCTAGTAATCTACTAGTAGAATAGTGGGATGAGGGCCAGCTGTTGCAGAGTAACCACTGTCACTGGGACACCTGCTCTTTTGTTAAAGACTATGGTAAAAGAACGTAACCTAAGGCAAGAAGTTTTGTTCTTTTGAATGCCGATCGTTGCTAGGAAGCTAATGTTGAGGAAAAACAGGTTCTTTTGACCATTAGACTTATTGATTTTCCAGGTGGGCAAAGATTGTATATGTATGAACGCATGTGTCTATATAATCATATCCAAAAAGCTATTTGTATGTGACAAAAGTGTCTGGCGCTGTTGTCCCCTATCCGCCTAATTAATGAAACATTCTGTTCAGGGTTTAATGATTGTAACGGTATTAGTTCCTGAATTTACTAGGAATTATTATTGATACACTGCTAACCATAGATCATTAGTTTGTTTAATCAACGTCAGAGGCCACTAGCGTGCATGTTCCTTTACATAAAATCTGTATAAGATAGCTTTCGTTCGCGTCCGCGCTCTTGTCATATATCCGTCGCCCAGTGTGCTAGTCATTCTTCTGTCTGTACGTACATTGTGAAGTGACAAATTCTGCTCCATCATTGTGTAAAATCAGTACGAATTATTACCCACATAGCAGAGTACGTCCCATTTAGATCCCATTACCGTCAGAATGGTTCTGCTCCCATAGCGATGTCCTAAGGACGTCCGTGGGATAACTCTGTGGGCAATACAAACAGTTCATCCCGTATGGAGGTCCCCTGGATGTCCCCCGGAAAGCCGTGCTGGATTACCTACCTGGAATTTCTATAAATTAAATCGACCTTACTATTATTATTATTTAATTAATTATAACTATACGAAGGATATGCCTTCGTATAGTTATACGAAGGATTAATTATAACTATACGTCCCATGGATGTAAACGGGACTTAAACAGGACATCCTACGGACGTCCCGATATCCTGATATCAGATATCCCTGGGACGTCATTTTGCTATGTGGGTATACAGGTACTCGTGACATTACATTGCTGTTCGTTTGAAGTCATGGAAAATCCTATCGCTGTTTTGCTTGCCACGCAGGAAATGCAAGGGTATAATGATCCTGAAACTGTTCTTGAATGCTGGAGATCCTTGTGCTACTACAAAATGGTAGGATTCGAAGCCGACGAATCTGATCCAGATATGTTGCTGCATTACCTCCTGTATTATTTCTGGAATGACGAAGAAGCTGTTTTACAATGCTGTGCAAGTGCCCAGTACATTCTCGATCTGGGGTACTACGGATTCTTTGGGAGTGTGAAGAGTAAAGAACTGGCTTGGAGTTACTATATCGACTTGATACCGGACTACGATGGTTTCATTTCACAGGAAGCTAGTGAATTTTTGGGTTTGCTCCCTGTTCGCTTCGTGTTTGTGGTGACATTGACCCTGATAGTGATGACGTGTGTAGTGTGCTGGAACTAGATAATAGTGATGTTTATGTGTGTGATCATGTCCACCATAGTGCTCCACATATGGATGTGACACAGTGGATGCAAGAACATATGAAGTGTATAATGTATGGCGCTGGACGTGACCCCCAATTTGAGATTATTTCCGAAAAACCCAAGGTTCCTCTACGAGGTCGTGAAATAACAATTCGCCCTATTGTAACCGCTATTCGTGATTCTGAGGCGTCTGTAACAAATCTGTTTCAGTTTGCCATGGACAAATTACTACGCGATGTCGATCCATCCTGCAAAGTGGGATTTAGTCTCGAGAGCTCTCAGTGCATTGTAGGAAAGCCTGTATACATACCTTTCCAATTACGGTCACATCCTACGACGGACAGTATGCTTAGAAAAATTGAAAATGTTTTAAACTCGAACGAGGAATTCTTGTTAGGTGATAATATTACCATTCGGGTTGATATTACGGATCCGTGTCGAGGGCAAGGACGGCGTAGTTTAATAATTATTTACCATTTGCAGACTATCTCCAGAAGGATGTAATTAATGTGGATATTGTTCCCGACTGTCTTTCGAGGGCGTTGGCATTAGGCGTCCTACGAACAAATAACGAATATCGAAAAGCTAAATATATGCAAACGCATACGGAACACTGGGCCAAAGCAGCTGAGTTGTGTTATTTTGCAGGGGTTAATTTAAGTATGCATAATGGGTGTAGTATATCCAAGTCTTCATATTCATTAATTTCAATTTGGGGAAGTTTTAATATTCTTTTTACTTTTTGCCAATCTGTTTTCAACAAGTTTAATTTTGTTTGCTGATTATTTGATTGATCTAAATTTTGATATACAATATTGAAGGTAATAATGTTATGGTCACTCGTTGATATCTTTTCATGTACTTTCCAACTTCGTAACCTGTCTTCCATACTAGTTGTCGTCAATGTCAAGTCGATAAAGGACGAACCTCTGGGCCCCACAAATGTTGGTATTACACCGGTGTTATGGATGGTTAGACCCAATTGTCCTACAAGATCTTCCAAATATCTCCTCTGGTATCTACTTGTGGCGCCCCCATAGGGGAGATTTCGTATTACTATCCATACACACTACCACGCCAGGTAGAGGGCATCCCTGGATTCCTTCTCTCAGCTTTCGAAGATGAAATTTAATATCCATACTGTATTGAAAATATGCATTAATTAACCAAAATGAGATATCACCCTGTCTAATTTCGATACACGTTTGCCAATTATTACAGAACTGATGTATCTGTATAGCTTGAATATTATTGTTCAGTATTGCTATGGCTGTCCTAGATTCTTCTCCACCCAGAGCCACCTTACAGGCCATTGGAACTGATCGTAACTTCCCTCTAAAGAGGTAAGGCTCCTGTAGGGTAATTATATCAATTTGATAACCTTAAGAGATTTTCCTCATTTTCCTCTGTTGCCAATTTAGAGTGCTGAGAATTATTCTGCAATATCTTAATTGTCGAATCATGAAGCATATCGGGTATGCACCAAAGCATCCACGCCCGATTTCAAAGGATCAAAGTAGGTCCTGCCGTGCGCCCCAACAAACTGCTTGTAAACATTATCTCGTCTCCATGATATTCCTCGTCTCTCAAAAACTTTATCCACCAGATCTAACAGATCTTTTCCTCCCTGGGGAATATCATGGGAACGGAGCACAACTGCAACTACCTCTTCCAACGTAGGAAAAGTGATTAATCTACCTTTTCCATGATATTCTCTCACTATTTGGCGAAGTGCTGTAGTCAGAATTTGAGCGTCCTCCAGGATTGCAAGCCTATAAATGTTATTTGTTCTTTTATAAATCTGTTCAGTTAAGAAATCATTACCGCTTGTAGAATTTCCGTTTTCATTCTTTTGTTTAGTTTAATTTGAAGTTCGGTCCTCAGCTACTTTTAGCTGATATTCACTAACAGTATCTATTTTCTTATCACCCATAACAGGATTTCCTTTAATATCATATGGTTCTTGGGAAGCATTTCCCTTGTCCATTATTCATTCTTCGTTTACGTGTTTCTCTTCTTCGGGTTTATGGAAGTTCTCACTAGTTTCCGAATTTTCTTCCTTATGGAAATACCAATTATACCAATCCTTCATTGACATGGTTTTCTGTTTATCCTGTGTGACCTTTTTATTTGGGATTGGTGGTGGAGTCAGCGGTTCCTGATATATGGTCAAGCTTTCATTCGATTCGATACAATTCCTTACGATTGGACTATTCTGATTTTCTTGAATCGCTTCAACAGATTTAAAAATATGTACCTCCGGTATTCTCATTGTTAGTGTTATTTTAGAACCACTTTCTCTTATACAGTTATAAATGGTTGGAACCATGATAGTAGGTGATATTTTCCATTTGCCCATTCCTATCGCCGGCGACACCACGTGAAGTTTATCTTGAATAGCATGTCCTTCTAATTGTGCACTCAATTCCTTAATTATTAGTATAATGTCCTCTACCGCACTTTCCTTACTGGAGTTCACATGGATGAATTTGACACCAAATTTATTAATACTGTAATAGATTTTAATTGTTTATCCATCAGATTGTAGATCAGCGTTGCTCATATTCTCAATACTATCATTTTCATGTGTTTGAAAAACTGTTTCCGCTATTCCGCTAGGAAAAGTAGCCAAAGCAGGGTTTACAAAGTGTATTATTATATTTTCTTCTTTTTCAAGGTTAATGAATGTATTCAAGATCAAAAGATCTTCCTCCCTTCTTGTAAATTTGTCCTCTTGTTTAATCCAATTTAATATAGGTTCCAATTGGTTATGATTTTTAGCTTAGGATTAGTTATTTCTTCTTTCTCTCTAGCATAGTTTTCTTCGATGGCGGTTTGGCCCTTTACGTGGGGGACTGACTGATCTGCCTCCTTTACCTGATATCCATTTTGTTCTATATTTAGTTTTCTCCTTAGAAATTCTTCTAGTCGTTTCTTGTCTCTCCTAATCCTAGAAGGAGATTTCCTCTTTCTCTTGCCAGTTTGGGTAGATTGATTATTTCTATTCTCCATAGTCTGTTTTAGAAATGTATCTTTTGAATGCCATTTGGTAGCTAACACACTTGTCGCTATTTGGTTCCTGACATGGCCGTTTCCGTAGTTGGCAAGGGACACAGATATTTTTGTTCTTATCTGGACATTCCTCGTTCTTGTGATCTTTCTTCCCACAATAGCGGCACCTTGTATCCTCATCCAAACAGTGATTCCTGATGTGTCCGAAATCCTGACATCTGAAACAATTAGGTACTGCTATAAAGTCCCTAACCTGATTTGATTCGTAATTTATATAAACTTTTTTTGCCAGATTCAAATATTTCCTAATTCTTGGAGAGACTTCAATGACCAAATGGGTTCTATCACGTCTCTTAGGCTCTACCCGAAACCTTGGTTTGACTTCCTTAGCTTCTCTGCTTAGCTCCTCTGGCAGGTTCTGTTCTACCAATGTTTCCACTATTTCCCCATCTTTAAGATCAGCTTGTACGTTATAAACTACCATAAGTGGCTTCCTCTTCTCAGTTTCTTCTACCTTAAAGTTTGTCTTTACAATCTCGCTATTTTTAATTCTTTCATGTTTCTCCTTCGTATCTGTAATAATAATTAACCCTGTATTTGTCTTCTTGATTTGTGAAACCTTGTATTTTAACATCTTCGAGTTAATAACTGTGGTAAACCTTTCCTCAACCTCCTTAACGGTTTCACATTCATTTGGTTTTATTACAACGATAGGCTTAGTCTTTACCTTTGCTTGCGCAATTTCCTTTTCCGTCATAGTTTTCGCATCTTACTACTTCTGCCATAGTTCTTACATGCTCATCCTGATCAGTTTCCATTCTCATTGGTCTTTCCTTTAAAATGTTCATAATATCCGCATTTTTTTTCCTTTATGCAAGTATTCTCCATACGAAGCTCTGCATGCTTTTTTCTGCTTCAATCTTGAGATCCATAACATTCTGAATCAAGTCTTTATTCTTTTTAGTGAGTTCTTCATTTTTCTGCCGTTCCTTTTTAACTTCTTGTGTCTCCTTTAGCCTCATTCGTAGTTGGTTCCTGTCTTCTACTATCATATCGCTTTTCATATCTCAGTTGTCCATTTGGGTTGATAATCTGGTTACATCTTCATGTGCATGACTTTAAGATTAGTTACTTCCATTTTTAAGGTTTCATTTTCTTTTTCCAGTTCTTTTGTCTTTTGTTAGGAATTCATTCTCTCCTTCAAGTCTTCCTATTTCTAGTTGAAGTTGTTGCAATTGGTTTGGCTATAGGGAAGTTGTAGGTTCTCTACCCATCAGCAGTTCATAATAGATCACTCCCTTCTGATCCCACCAAACACAAAGCATTGTCTTCCGTCTATAGCGATTTGGTCTTGCAGTCGATGTCGCCAGTTCTCCTGGAGTTACCCATGATCTTTTACGCTTAGAATTCTCGAAATAGATCAACTTTTCATCACCAGTCACAATTCGATGGAGAAATGATTTCTTTTTGTACCTGGCGAGCAGATTTTCGCAAGTGGTTTTTCGGTTTTCGCGCTGCCATTCAGTCAATGCACGTGGAACCCATTTTCCCACCTTCCGAATCTTGCCCATGGCTTTTAAACATATGAAAACTGCTTCTCGTATCACATTTAATTGATCCGCGAGTTTTGTTGCGTTTGAGCGTCATCCTCATCCAACAAAGCTTGCAATTCGCTGTCTGCAAACTTTTTCGGTGGTCTTCCACGTTTTTCGTTTCTCACGTCAAAATCGACACTTTTAAATTTTGTAAACCATGCATAGCACTGTGACTTACCAAGAGCATGACCACCGTAAGCTTGGACAAGCATGCAATGCGATTCTGCAGCAGTTTTCTTTAAATGGTAACAAAAAATCAATGCTGTCCGCACATCGTAGTTTGTAGACAAATTATGCCATGTTCAACGCTATTAAACACTACACTATGACATGAAACTTGTCTGGTAGTGAGTTGCAAGTCGTTATCAGCAGTCAAAACAAGTAAGTGGCGCCAAGGACGCAGTTTTACGGTAACCACGGTGAGAGCTAACGCCGTCTATGCACAAATTCCGGTTTCATATTTACACACCTGGTATACAGGGAGGTGATTCCTGAGATCAAAACAAGAAGAAAGTTCCTCTGACAAATTTTTGAAAGAGTGGGAAAATGAACATTAGAGCTTCATATTTCCAATAATATTAACAGTATTACTGATGCGGTATGGTACCGTCAAAGACTTTAAATATGCACTATCAAAAAAAGCATATTTCAAAATTCTGCAATAGGTGCGCAAGGGATTTCCCAAAGGTATTAAGAGATTCTTAGAAATTATCTGAATTAAAGATCGGTCGAAATGAGCATGAATGGGACGGTTTTCCAGCAGGAAACAATAATTCTGTCAGTGCGTGAAGTCGATACCTCACGTAGATCCCCATATACTGAACGATATTCTAAAACAAAAAAAAGGTGTTTGCATAATTTCATCGACCGTTTTGTGTATTTGTTATCAAAGAGATTGAATTCATTGTCCGATTGGACGCTGGGGATGACTAATGCTATTCTTAGTCACAAGGTAACTGTTTTAATTTTTTCTCATTTCGACCTACTTTCGAAATATTCCGGAATCCCCTACTTCCTTTGGGAAATCCCATGCGCTTTTACTTACTTATTCTATGGCTTACGGAACTCGCAAGTTCATCGCCACAGTAACAAACGTGCTCCATAGGATTCTATCCTGAGCAAGTTTAAAGTCCTTGACGGTAACATGCCGCATAAGTTCTGCTATTCGTAGTGGTAGTCTAAATTTCATTTTCCCACGCTTTTGGCAGTCTGTAGTTTTGAGGCTATGTAAATTTCGAAAATTTGTTACAGGAACTTTCATCTCGTTTTGATGTCAGGAATAACCTCGAGAAGTTAGTCGGCGTAGTTGTAGTTTGTCCCTTTAATTTTAAAGATACTACCATAACCAGATTTGGCTCAGTTGTCGCCAACCTGTACTTCCCACTCACAGGGAAAGAGAAAAAAGTATGCAAAAAACTTATCAAACTGATTTAATATAATTATTGCACTGAAGATTTCCAGGAAAGGGGACATGTAACCATTTGCGCGAGATTTTCCTCCGTTATATAAAGGAAGAGGAGAAAACTTCATTCATTATGCATCTACTTAATAACTTTGGAGTGAAATGCGAATTTGTTTCATATCACAATACTTGAGATCACAGATTTTTTAACAGCAATTTTCAAGAAAACAACAACTTCTTAGTATAAGTTTCCCGCTTATGTAACATTTTTTTTTTTGTGAGGGAAACACTTTTACCACATTTTTGTTCATATCTGCTTTTTCGTTTCTTTTTTTGATACTAGTTTCCTCGCAGATTACTAAACTTTGATTTGCCACCAATTAACTGGGTACTATAAATTTTATACCGCAGAAATATTCAAATTTTTAAGATGACATCGCTGCAACGTTCAACCTCAACCATTTCTCCGCTTAGCTTACTGTTTGTTTTCTTTTCGTTGTTGCCAGGTACTATCCTTTCCAACTTCACTAAATTATATAGGTACATTATATAGGTAGTTCATAACCACCCTGTATATATAGATTATATTAACTGAAAATGAGCTGTTCGAAAATATCCAGGTGTTTTCGTACGGATCATCAGCAGAATCCTCGATCTCTTTAAGATTAATGTAAAGACCTCCAACATAAGATGGCAGCACTGTCTCCGTATATGTCTATACTGCTAATAGGGAGAGTATCGACCTCTATCTTCCGTTTTGCCCGCCTAAGAACAAGAAGGGAAAGCTGCTGCATTGGATGGTTAGCCAAACGTCATACACACTTTTGCCACATGTTATTTCCTCACTAGGGCTGCGTTGTTGTCTTCGCTCCAGAACCCAAGGAAAGCTTTCTTTTCCCTCCCCGCTTGCGTTATGATTGACAAATGGTGTGTGACTGTGTTATGTGTTAGTCATAAGGAAATAACTATGCGTATGAATATTTTAAAAGTGCATTCGAAAAGTAAATAATGTGTATTCATTTTGTTCACTCTGTTGTGATTTATCTATGCTCGAAAGTAAACAGAAGAAGTAAATAAACTGGTTTAAAATTCTATAAGAGAAGCTTAATGTAAATCCTATTTTCATTAATTGAGGCGCAGGCGCGAACAAAAGTCTATGTGCTATGTTAAAAGATAGCAAATAGGCTTTTGTTCGCGCATATGCCTCAATTCCGGTCAAATATAATGCATCTATGTAAACTTAATATAAAACCACAGAGGAAAGGTCAATTCCTTTCAAACTAAAAGTAAGCAAATACGTTAATGATTTTCACAGGGAGGACATTGGTTCATTTTCATCTTTTAACATGACTAATATCATGGGGTTGCCTACGACATATTCGAAGAAAAATGCTAGCCCCTGAGGTCTAATTACTTCGGAAAGGAACTGGGGGGAGTGTGATCATACAAAACAGGTATATATTCACCGTTTGGGTGAGGAAGTGTCCCTAGAAAATTCCATGTTCAGGGATTCTGCCAGTAACCCCTCCAAATTTAAACTGTTTCTTTAAAAATCTATAGATACTTTCAAAACTCTGCCTACCCCCTCCCCATTTGTAACTTCACACCATCCAAACTAAATATCCTGGCAGAATCCCTGTGTATAATACTATTATCTTACTGTTCGGGATGAGAGCATATTCGGGGACTATTCCTTTGAATATTTCAGGCATATTCTATGAACGTCGAATGTTGTAATATGGTTTGTTCTTTCGGAATATTTTCAGAATCTACTAGATTAAACGGCGGCTTATCTTTGTCCGCTACACAACTTTTACTTGTGTAAGGCCTCCCAGGCTTCGAACCTGGTACCAGAACTATGTATTTATAAGGACATACATACATAGCACATAACTACATTCAAAGGAACAATTTTCCATCGCGTGATTATTGCACGCTGACAGTTACGTAAATATCATACATAGACAAAATTATACGGAAACAGCAAGATAGGCACAAAGCTACATAACAGGCAGTACGTAACGTGTTATATAAAAATTGTACGTAATGAAATAACAGTAAATATGTTAATAGCGCAAAAGACTCTTCCGAGTAGCTTCTTTGAAAACAAGGCACTTAAACTGCATGGGCCATCATCTTCCCCTGGAAATCTGCTGACCCTTTTAGTTTCCAAGCGCCTCTCTTTCCCAAAAGGAGAAAAAGAGAACTGACAAAATAGTGAAGTACTTTGGAACATTATTCAGTCAGGACCTCTCGTTCTGAGACACGAGTTCAACAACACAGTACTTATGTTAGTAAACTTTACATCAGTGGACAGGCTAACGAGGGTTAGAAGCCATCGAGCATTCAACGAAACTGTCGGGTGAGTCAAAGCGCTACTGAGTGTAACTTCTTTCCTAAAATGAAACTTAAACCATGTTTCTAAAACCTCTCGCTTTTCATTTCTTTATATCGCTACATCCTTGGATTCCAGTATAAAGACCTAAGGCCACAAAAGCCTTACGCTTGTACACATATTAGTTTTTATTGTCCGTACACCGGTTAATTACACGAATCGAGAGAGGTGGCTTTTGTTTCGTACTCACTTCGCAATCGGAGACTCCTCGTTTTACATTCGGAGATTCACCAATCTGTCTGATGTTGCCAATAGTTTTACCTACCGAGCGGCTGTAGCACAATTGGTATTAACCCAGGAAATAAAGGTTTGAAGTCGGGAATAATTAGGGGAACGCTGAATTTTTGCCAATTCTTACATCACTACAAGAGGTGCATTTTCCCAAAACTCACCGCCCCTCCCCCCCCTGTGCATCCCCGAATCACCCCGGAAGTACAAATTTACACTTTCAGAAATTGTATTATATCTGCGTAACCAATAGACATGATTCTTTTTTTGTTATAATTCTTATAGATGATAGGCTACAAAAATGTTTATCATGCATTTTGTGCTATTGCTTTCAATATTTACACTTTTTACGGTGTAGCTTGTATAACTCACAATATCAAAAACCTTTTCGAAATAAAAGTTGTTGCTTGTTTCATAAGCTTTAAAATGATGTGTATACCAATATGGTTAATCAATTACTGTGTTAGCTATTGAGGTAGTAATGACACGCAACAGCGCGCGAACGATGCTTTTCCCTCTGTGTGCCGTATCCGCATTAGGCAGTTGTGAGCTGTCGACGATTATGACAAAATGTGTAGTGGCAAGTAAAATAGGTGATAAATTGGTAGTGTATTTTGACGTCTTTTTCATGACATATCACGTACAAATAGAATGCCAGCTTGCGACAAGGTTAAGTCACGTCAAAATTGCTATGTGGGTAGTGAAGAAAGGAGAACGAAAGAAAGTAGGTACTTCAATTTTAAGCTATTTCTGTACTCAGCAAGATAGAACCTCACAGAATTTATTACGATAAGGTTAGTCATATTTCTATTTTCTGGAAATTACTTTTAGTTGGTAATTAATGTTTTTTGTAAAACTTACCTTTGAAGATGTGGTATTTTCCATTGAATGTTGTAGGTTATATTTATTTTTTTGTCAGAGCGTAGTAATCGGTTATCATTTTAAAGAAACTTTGTCAGCAACTTGTGAAAAATTACGTAGCGGAATTAATGCATCAAACTTAACAAATTACTTATTAGAAATACAATAAAAGAAGAATGGTTAGAGAAACTGTAATCGTGAAAAGAGAATTACGGACATTATTGAGGTTAATGTGAAATAAAAAGATGCACTGCATGATAAGTTGGAAGGAGAAGGTACTATTCGAGTTCATAGCGCACAGTATTAAACTATACAAGGCATACTAGTATCAAAGATGATTATAAATCAATGCAGACCGATAACCTATCTCATCTTTCAACATCATCTTGTTTAACGACCTCAGAAGCAACGTTCGATTTAACAAGAAATTGCTTCATTTGTGGAAAAGAATTCAGTATTAAAACTACGTCAGAGCACAGCTAGTGTTTTCATATGGTTGTGACAGTACCATGGAAAGTGTTCCAAAGATTTTTTTTAAAGAACTAAACCAATTGGAGAACTCGTGACCCGACCAAATAGAAACAGAATTAATTTTCCATGTTATGTGAGTACATATAAAACAGTGACGAATGCCAGTACACTCTGAATAAATTAAAAGATATGAAACGTGTATCTGGTCAAGAGTATGGCTGTCATATACAGACAAACATATTTAATAATAACATTTTAAGAATCAGATAATTGTTTCAAATGTTTCTGCGAGGAAAATGGTATTCTGCTAATCGGACACGGCTCACAAAATTATATATCAGTGGTATAACGACAGGGAAACTGCCCCTGCTACTGAACTGTTAAGGATAGTACTAGATGCAGCCGACATCATACGATAAGACATACTTCGGGCTTATGAATGAAGTATATACCCAGATTTCATTGACAGCAAGTCTGACGGGCAAAACCTCATTTTAGGTCTTTATGGTGAGTGCAACGACAAAGAAGAATGCTTATGAATCACAGAAAGCTAATAGGAAGTGCATTGTGATAAACCATGCTATAATATCATATGTGTGCATTGTGATAAACCATGCTATAATATCATATGTAAGACTAAGTTTATTCCTGTCATTCATGCAAACAAGTCTAGTATTAACCCTTCACCGATTATATGGATCAAAATATCTATTTAATCTACTACCGTCCATTGGGGTCAGCGCATCGTACCTTGAAACTTATGTTTACATGACCTCTCTCATCAATGCAGTACTATCAAAAATTACTAGTGAAAGGTTTCATCAGCATGTGTTTGACAACACATATGTAAATATCCGCCCGCTGCATAATTCAAATACGTTCCATGCTATGGAAGGGGTCCAATACGTTACACCTAGTACCAGTAGTAACACTCACGTAAAGGTTCAGCGAATTCAGAGTGGTTCTTTCAATCTTAAAGGTATCCGTTTGTATTAGTACCCAAAGAAAAGTGGCCTTAATAAAGTGCTTGATGAATTCAATGAACTCAAAAACTGTCGGTACCCTCAAGAAGCAACTCACTATATAAATATTTACCCCTTAATTTTATGCTGCTTGTTGAATTAAACAAGCATATGGATAGAATTGCTTCATGAACAATCTTAGTAACTATGAAAAGTGTGAATCGATGTACATAATACCAGTACAATTTATAAATTTGCATCATAGTACAATTTACACGCCACTGTGTTTGACAGCATATCAAAGTAGAAAACTCAGCTAGTCATCATCATCACATTTGATCCACCTATGTTGAATTGCATTGGATTATGGCCTTTAGGCATCTATGACTCACACCGGGATCGGGTAGGAGAAAGAATGCGCACTGTGAACACGAATAGTTCTTTCTCCTTCCAACTTTTCATGCAGTACATAATTTCGTTTTAAATTAATCTCAATAATGTCCGTAATTCCCCTATCACGATTACAGTTTCTCTTTCAAGATATATCCCACTAAGAGCACACAATGAATCAAAATCAACCATTCTTCTTTCATTATATTTTTAAAAAGTAATTTGTTAAGTTTAATGCATTTAATCCGCTACGTAAATTTTCACATTTACAACGATAATCGATTACTACGCTTTATTAGAAAATAATAAATATAACCTACAGCATTCTAATGACAATACCACATCATCAACGGTAAGTTATACTAAAAACTAAAATTACCTCCTAAATTTGATTTCCAACTAATAAAAATATTACTAACCTTATCGTGAAAATTCTCTGAGGTTTTATTTGCTTTCCCTGAGCAAAGAAATAGTTTAAAATTCACAGTACCTTATTTTATTTCACTACCCACATAGCAATATCGACCTAACTCAAAAGTTAATCAAGCTTATGTTGACAAGTGGAATGACTTGATGCAAGTTTAGCAATTTAAACCAAAAGGTTTAAACAATGTTGCATCAAGCACTCTAGTTTACAAGAATCAAGGTTGAACTATCCTTGCCAGGACTAGAAAGCGTACTTCTTACAAAAATAAAAAATGCTGTTCTGGATAGGAATCGAACCGAGGGCCACTAATCCGATGTTGTGGTCACTAGACCACGGAACCACGCGCCCGAGTTCGCCTTCGAAGCACAATTTATACTTGGCCCATCAGATCACAAGAGACGCCTGTAATAAGAGGGTGAGAGCTGGCAAAATTGGACTACGTCAAACTAGGCCTGGCTCGTGATTGAACTTCAGTGCACTGAGACAACAGTGGAAGTGCAACAAAAATCAAATCAATTTAAACTTTGACAAGATTCCTCGCATAGCTGCTGGTTCCAACAAGCTCGAATTAGATTCGCTATAACAACCAAATCACTTACGTTTTCCAACAAGTTTATTTCACGCTTGTTTCTTACGTTCAACACAATATCAAGCTTAACAAGCTCGAAGCAAGTGACTGGCAACCTTCCATGCTCTCTGGGTACGTGATAAATCACATGAAAAGACCGTCAAAATACACTACCAATTTACCACCTATTTTACTTGTCATTACACAGCAAAGACAAGTTGT
>JAGDQP010017507.1:26029-38386 GCA_022664845.1 Lepisma saccharinum | reverse complement strand
TATTTCGTTTTCCATGTTCTGGAAAGTTTTACGGATTTTCTTTCGTTTCGTGTTTCCGACTGCCATTTCTGCAAAATATTTTGGTTATTCCTAATTGAAATCATCCGAAAGATTCAAATAAAATCCACAAAGTATTTTTACCAAATTTTACATTTTTTTTTAGCATTTCCTGTACAGTTTAGGATTCTAAGATAATTAGCTGATTTTCAGCGAATATACAGTTTTTCTTTCTTTCTTTTTCTTTTTTTTTTTTAAAGGAAGCTTGGATCATGGGACAGTGCTTATAAAATCGCGTTGGATACGGCAAATTTCTAACCACATAAGGCTTTGCGGGTTGAGATAATTTCTTTTAATTGCAATAATCACAATTAAACAAGAGTAAAGTTTCCAATAAATAGACACAAATTTCTTCTTACACATTCTTCTACTGTTTATATCCTATAGATAGATAAATTATCTGAAAATAACACATATGATATAACGGAAGATGACTAATTCCGCAAATTTCAAATGCTTCAGACAAATCTAACTTTCACTTTCAAAGATAATTATGAGACAAAATTTACTCACAAGGAAGTCATATCAGAATAGTTTTTTTTAAAAAATAAAGTCGTGATTTAGTGAAGTCCGAAGACCGTTATCATGAAGATATTTTAAAAGTAAATTTTCCTGGTAAAACAATCCTTCATTTCAATATATATGTGGGAGAAATACAAAACACACATTTGAAGTCCGGTAGGACGTAAGGCATAAAGCTGCTACTTCTCATACAATTAATTGTATCTAATTCGTAGTGATCAATTGCATGATAAACGAAAACATTATCTATTTCAGTGTACTATTTCTAATATATTGTATTTGTCATAGAGTTGTATTTCATTTTCCGTTTCACAGAAAAACTCAGTTTGCATATGAGAAGCTTATTTCCAAAAGCTGCTATATCCATTTTGTTCTCTTTTTTTAACGTATTTTATATAATATACAAATCTTTTATTAGATTTTTAAAAAAATGTTTTTTAGATCGCTAATTTTAATTGGATAAAGTACTTTCTCGTTCAAACTGACGGTAGGAACTTGTCTATTATACGAAATACATTTTTTAAAGTAAAATTGATTTAGTAGCTTCTCATACGTATTGCACAAAGCACAATATATGTAAAATATTCCTCCTGAACTTTTATTCATAAAATTCTATTTTATAATTGACTGAAACGGAGCTCTACAACTAAGAATAATCGTCACTGTGTGTTTTTATCAGGCTGGTGAATTAATAGTTTTCATGTATTCTTACATTCTTCTTCTCTTTCCACATAATCATTAGATTGTGAAGAGACTCTTGCACATTCTTCTTACATTAAGTTAATTGCACGGTTGCAACATTTAATTATTTCTTTTCTACCCTACGTCTTTTCAATCATTTCAATATAATTTAGTTTCTGAATTGAAGGCCCGTTCGCAACTCAATTTCCACGGGTTTTCGCACTCGCGTTTACTTAATAGGTGTCTAGTCTCGCAAAAACACCGAGGTGTACACTCATCAAGTTTTCCCAGTATGGCGCCATTTTGAATTTTAGCCTTCTGCTGTAGAAAAAGAAAACAATAGTTTCCCCATTATAGTCCAGTCCCTGGCCGTAAGATCCTAAGAATTTCGAGGTGGACTAGGTTTCTCTTCTGATCCAAGTAAGACATGTCTAAGAGATTGAAAATATCTTGGATAGACATGTGAAAACCCCGACAAATTTGAAATTCAATATGGAAAATGTTCTATTTTTCAGAAACAGGAAAATCTCATCATATAATTAAACGCTAGAAACTTGGTTCTTGTGCCAAATTATGGATATATCTTAGTAATGTCTTGTATGTATCTGTATATATTGTAGTAATGTATATAACTTAGAAATGTCAAAATTGCCTGCTATATTTAAAAACTTATGTTTTTCTTTTGTTTTCAGTTGTTAATGACAGATGGATATTCAGGATGACAAATTCACATGGAAAGGTAGTTCCGTGTACTTCGGCCATAGAGGATGTGACTGTATTGAATTCAAGATTGGGTATGTCAAAAAGATAACAATGCACCATTAAGTAGTGTACAGAACGGACGCGAAAGTGTGAAACGGGCGGCAGAAATCCGTAACGATGATGTTTCCAAACGCCTCAGAAGCATCTCTAAAAATGATGGTGTGGGAGCAACTAATGTGGAAACATTTGTTTATCACAACACCAACAAATGCTACAAGGATCACACACACCGACAAACTGAACGTAATTAAGGAAAGAGAGAAAGAAGAGGAGAAAACTTAAGCTGCGCGTGAGGCAAGATATTCCTCTGTTCAGAAGCATTCTACCCGTAGCGACATCGCTACATGCACTTCTTCAAGAACACGCAAGGACCCCAAATCGATACCGTACGTTATATGTGGACACATTACGAACAAACACCATGTGAGTGAGTTTTCTCGGGGTGCCGAACTAAAGCCGCGCGAAACTCTTTTAACCCGGTTTCGGTTAACGGTGCCGGGGTTTCACTGGTTTTCCTCATTCACACCCAGCAACAATCCTTCCCCTAGTATGGTTGTTAATGTCCAATGTAAAATGGCAGAATATGGGTTGCATCTGGAAATTGTTAAATTAATAAAATTATATGGTTCTAAGTAGAGCAAATAGTTCATTCTTCTTATTATTTGCAATATTTTCCAAAACTACCAAATCTGATGTATTCTGTTTTTCTCACCTAAGAGCACGAGAATATAAACAACTAATCGCACTGTCTTTCGTATAACACCAACTCGATATTTGTTGTGTGATTAGTAGTTCTTAGATGTAGATTATGTTTTTTTTTGTTCATTTCAAACATAATTATGTTTTGAAATTGTAAGAACATAGTTTTATACTTTTAAACACATATATTTGATCTCTTAAGCATATGTAGCCGTATCCTAATTTATTACATTATATTTCGTTTATTATTTTGTGTTATTGGCAATCGAACAATATTAACCGAAAGTAACTAACTACTAAAACTTAATGTATGAGAAACACGATTCTGTCAGTTAAAATGAACACAACTGTGTATGGGAGGTTGCACATAATTATACGTTTAACAAAAAAACGTATGTGTACAAAAATCTTTGATAGATTTCAAAATTAATAAATACATAGACAGGATAATGCATAATGTTAATACAGAATTCCATTGAAGAACAATACTTGCAAATATGTTCCTTTACACAAATGGCCTGCCTGCCTGGATATGGTAACATGTTGAAAAATGTCACTGACAGCGATAAGTCAGTCACTGCAGCTACCGGGAATTGAATCCGAGTCTACAGTTGCATGAAAAGTGACCGATGTTCTATCATTGAAATATCGACGACCGACTTCTCTGCATATTTCATATTTCTCCGACATCAGTTGAACCATTAAATTACTGCTGATATACAACGCCAAGGCACTGCTCTCCACGTGAAGATTTTAATTGAGAAATCTTGCTGAGATTCCAGAATATACACAGTTCTAGAATTACAGTTCAATGGAGGACTAAAGGCTTGGCGTAATATCCGGTTGGTTGCCATAGCAGCGGCGGGGGTCAAGTCTAAACAACAGTGAACAGTCAAGTAAGTTAGATGGTAGGAACGTAGACAGTAACTTGTGGAAGTAATGGCTGATTTTTTTTCTTTTTCTGGTTTTCATCCTTTTAAAGCAACATGTCTCTCTCTCATTGTAACGTTTGCAATCTGGTACGAAGCACATACCCATGATGAATTATTATTATCGAAGAAACTACATAAACCAACCACTGTTGTTTAGACTTGAACATGGCGGGTTACCATGACAACCAACCGGATCTGACAGAAGACTTTTGTGGTCTATAGCAGATCACCGCTGGCATGCAACATCCAACTGGAGGACCCAGCTTCGATTCCCGGTCGCTGCACTTACCTACTTTTCTTTCTGCATTATTCCTGACCAGTAGTTTGGTTTTAAAAATCTGTATGGAAATATCATATGGAAATATCATATGGAATACCAGACACAAGCAAGGTTTTTCCTCAGTCACACCAGAGAAATGCTGCAATAGTAACTTTCAACTAGGCCTGTAGACTCCTTACCACATCCTTTACCCTACCCTATCCCGGACTGAGCCAAAGATCCATAAAGGCCGTAAATAACCATTCACGTTCAATAAATGGCCTGAAGCAATTGTCAACTTTCTGAATTTCGAACTTTATTTTGTAATAATTCTCAATAAGAATGATGCAACTACTGAAACTAAGGAAACATGAAAAGATTAATTTTGTAACATTTCATAATAATCGAGAAAAAAAGGGACACTAATGACAATTATCTTTTACTAAAAGGAACCTTTTGGTAGCATGGTCAGTGGGCGACAAATTACTCGAGAATCAGGAAGGTGATTCTCCCTTCTATATTTAAACTTTTCCAGTACGTAATTTTTCTATCCTATTTCCACTAGTCAAATGTAAGATAAAAAGTGGGGGCAACTGCCATCCTCGTATCCTAATCGCCGCCCATGTTCTTTACATATTAATATTTACTTTATTCTGTACTTATTCCCTTATTTTCTTCTCATTCATTTTCTCTAACATCTCTTTAACAACCCATTCTTTCTTATTTCGTCCCTGTTCGCAATGTCATTGTGCCTTTTCTGCTACTTTAAGTAAAAACAGTGTATTTAGTTGTTTTTTTTAATTCGAGCATTTTCTTCCAATTTGTTTCATTATATCCATTCTTTCTTTGACTTCTGCATTCATAATTTCCTATTTTTTTTCGTACTTCTGTCTTGCGGTTTTCAATTTTATGTCTACCTATAAAAACTGTATATATTATGGTCTTCTTACATGCAAAACACAATTTAGGCCCAGACTTGTCAAATTAGGATATTGTATGATATTACACAATGAATTACTGTATAGAAAGGAAACAGTTATGTTACTGAATGGTTATTGCAGTCTTGAGATAATTTTTTATAAGTTCACAACACTTATTCTTAAAACGGAGATTATTCTCTGAGATAATATTAACATTCTCACCAGAAAAAAATCGGCAAAGAAAGTGAAAAAAAATAATAATAATTCGAATAACGATAAAACATACTTAATAAGATATTTTCCTGAGACGCGTCTTCGTTTCATTGTTATCTCGCATTATCATTCTACCATCCATCACTCAAGTTCACGCGCACTACGATAATTATCAATTGTTTGCATCTTAATGGCTAACTGGATTTTCAAGTTCAATACCCATAAGATTTTAATGCTCCACACTAACTGTAGTCTGATTTAAAATAGAAGATTACTAAGGCACTCTGACATCTGGTGAGAAAAGATATAGAAAATGAATACTTGATTCTATTGTTTCTTAGGTGTGAATACCAGTCAGGGATTCTGTCAGCCCCTTCCATTGGGGGTGTTATCCCTAACTTTAAATTTTTTACCTTGAAAACTCAATGAAACTCTGCAAAACTATTTAAATAGTGCTAACCACCAATTTGAATTTTACACCACCCGAAGTTGGAAATCCTGACAAATTCCTAATGACAGGACAGCAAAAGTACACTTTGCTCCGCCTTGCTTGTCTCCAACGTGCTTTCTTAGTGTAATACTATCCTACGATGAAGTGTTCATCGGGTCCGATAATTACTCCATTTTCAAAAATAGTTCAAATTTTCTGATCCAGGAAAGGGGTTTTAAAAATCAGGGTTGTCTATCTACCTAACTTTTGTCTACTTTCTACTTATCTTCGTCCATCTGTCCTCTTGGGTATTATTATTATTTAACCTCTACTTATTTAACACCATCAAAGCCCGACGATACCTAATGGATATTCACGTTAGAGGAAACAGTTGAGATGAGCCCAAAATTTGCGCAAGATTCACTCTTTAAAATATGTTCGGCCATTAGCTTTATATATACCCGAAATTTCACTTTCTACGTACGAGAAGGAATGAGGAAAGTAGCGTTTCTTACCTGATTTCAATGTATTTTCCTTAAATTCACATTGTGTCAGTTCAATCATGGAAAACTAGTCAGGATGGCCGGCTCTGGGACTCTAATTAGAACCCTCCCGAATACGACAATAATATTTTATTGTTTGGGCCATTTTAGTAACTATAATTCTCAGACATCCATATTCCAGCCGTGATTTGAACCTGAAACCTTTTGAACACTAACCTGACGCGTCACATCTTACAATAACCGGGTCCAGTTTTCCTGATGACTAGGTTAGCTCGCATCCGCTAAGCCAATATGATCCATATGAATATGTCTTATCATGTTGTGATGTGTAGTGAACTAAAATGAAACCGAGAAAACCCACTGTTATGATGGACAGGCTTGGTAATCGATCCCAAGTCTTCTCGATTCTGAGACGAGCGCTCCGCCACCAAGACTGGTCGCGTTTCGTTGTTAGATTGGAACAGTTACAGAATAGTAAACATTTGAAACAATTCTTAAAAAAATCTTTACCTGTTTCTCTATCTAAGGTACCTCCTTCCATATCTTCTTGTTCTTTTCAAAGGAACAAGAACAATGGTTCAAACGCACAGGAAATGTTGCGCCATTTGTGATTTCATTTGTTCTCTCTTGTTCACCATTTAGTATTCAAGTGGTTCTTCCCGTTATCATTCAAGTACAACTATCATCAGGCACATTCGCAAATTCAACAGCCTAAGCTGCTAACTTGTTTGTTTTGTAGGTGCTGACGAGCAGAAATTTATGAACTGGAAATTTAGATCCGGTTTTATGAACAAAATAAAGAAAATACTTTGTGGTACAGTACCATTCGCTCACTGCAAGGAATGCGAAAGGTATGTTTGTTGTTTATCTTGTTTTGTTTTCCATCTCCGGGATGACTCTCATCTCCTGTTCCTTCGTTCATTCTAAAAATTTCCTGAATCAAGAGAGAAATGGACAGGTTTTCTTTTTCATCTGCAGAAGTCATGCGCAGGGGGAAGGAAAAAACTAATCCGTTTACCGCTATTCGTTTGTCGTTTGTCCATCTCTGTGGCTAGCTGGGAGGATTTTCTTCGGCGTTGCCGTTCTGTTACGAAACTACCATGTACCGTGTGTAATTCATGTACCTTGAAGAATACCGGTATTTTAAGTAGAAAAACGTTCTAAACCAAAAGTTTGAATACTGAGTTTTACAATCACTGAAATGTATTAAAGTTGCAAGTAGCTGGAGCATTCTACGTAAAATCGAACGTGATTTAATCATGGCCCTTTAGATTTTTTTTTAATGGATTCTATGGGAAAATTCATTAAGGCACTTGAAAGAAGAAAAAGAAATCCTCCAATTGACATCCACACTGACCTAACTTAAAACTCCTACGGAGAGAAACAACTAATACAGTTTTTGCATAAAAATAAACAGTCGGAGCAACGAAGTTCTAAACAAAGAAATTGACTTCACCCTTTCCCCCCACACGAACGTGTCGCGCTCGGAATTTGAGAATAGAATGTAAAGATACATGACCACACCTAACCGTACCTAACCTCCACGATCCCATGGTCACTAATTTAAGATAATCTACGAAAAATGCAAGAAAGCAATTAGTAATAACAAATATCAACTTATAGAATTATATATATACGGTATTTTAAAAAAATCTTGTTCACCCTGGGATTTGAACCCGGGATTTTTTAGTCAGCAAATCAACGTCTTAAGCAGTAAGCCACGATACGGACTTGCAAACAGTGATTTGGCCCGTTGTATTTGTAGTGCACGTGCTACGTAACAAGCCAGTATGACGCGTGCAAGGCGGCCTCTATTAAAATTCCGAGATCGGTACTCTCTACTCCCCAGAACTCGTAGTGAGCGAATAAATGTTTATTAACGTCATAAATAAAGCTGGTGAACTTCTAAGGACGAGACCTACAGTTTTTGGTAAAGTTGGCTCCGAACCACTCCGTTCGGACCAAACAGGAATTGAACCCATGACTAGGCGCACAGAAAACAAGCACGCTAACATCTCGGTCAACCCGAGGTCACACTATTCGTAGTATGTAGATTTTGGTTGGTTCTGTTCTCCAGTTTTCAGATTTGCCATCTCAGGCTTTTTAATTTTTGTATTGGTTCAAGTGCTCCCTTTGAGTAAGGACGGTTTGTTTGAGAGTTGATCAGCAAGAAAACCAAACTGGAACTGGGCCTGTTTCACGAAAGTTCTTGTCAACTTTTCATTCGCCAATTTGCATTTCCGGAGGACTATATCAAGAGCGCTAACCTCCCACCAACCACAAACTCTTGTTCTCATTGACTTTTCTACCCTTTTTAGCAAGGATTATGACACTAGACAATATTCAATTGTTGGTAAACTTTTGACACCCAAAAGTAGGCAACCAAACGACAGTACACATAAAGATTGTGGCGAGAGGTTAGCGGTCTTGAGACAGTCTTCCGGAAATGCAACTTCGAGAGTGAAAAGTTGATAAGTACTTTCGTGAAAAAAGCCCCAGGTTAATTGAACAGCCTCATGAACAACCGAAGATGAGCTCTTTGATTACGGGCTACGCGCTTCTAACCACCTGCATTTCATACCATGATTACCAGAATCATCAATATATCACGTCTCTTCTTCCCAGTTCTCTTGATCCAGTGGTCACGGCACTGAGAAGGTATGCAAGTTCAAGTCCTGCTGCCGGCCATTCTGACTAAAATTTTCCATGATTTTTTTTCATTTCACTAGGCGATTGTTAGGATAGTACTCATACTAAGATCTTGGCCACTATGTTCAATGTCATCGGAACTGTTAACTTAGGAACTTAATTCTTCAGGTAGCTAATAGCAAATGTAATTTTAAAATTCTCCATTGCAGCTATTCCTTTCTTCTCACAATGAAGCTTATAGTATGCCATTTAATTGTTCGATACAAGGTAGAGCAAAACAAAAAATCTTCGAGGTGGTCAATACAAAAAGACTATAACAGGGAAAATCATCTTATTGACTCAAATAATTTTCTTTTCATTTAAGAAAGAAAAAGTAAAATTAGTAGAACAAATATTTACAGTATCTTAAAATCACATATGCATGAAGTTTTTTTATTCTCCCTCGATATAAAACTTTTGATATGATACAATTCATTTATAAAATTATTATTTTTTTGTTTTGTTTTTCTTTTGAAATTTTATGTCTCATCTCTGTCAAATGATCTGTAGTTTGCAAATCTGTATCTTGCGTTGTTAAATTGTCAATGTTTCCCAAATGTATATGGGAGGGGGAAGAACTATTGACATTCAATGCAGGGCGGAGAGAGAGAGAGAGAGAGAGAGAGAGAGAGAGAGAAGCAGACAGACAGAGTTAACCAGCTCCAAGGTCCCAAAATAAGCTGTAATCAAGTTCTTCTTATAGTGTTTCTAATATGAAAGAGTAGTTGCGAAGAGGGTTGAAATATTCTCGGTCCGACCAAGGAAGCCAGAGCTATGAAACTTACCTGCTATTTCCCATATACTCTCTGAAGTTCAGCACACTTGGCACATCTTTTCTCCAATTTCCTGAAACCTTCCTAAAAGAAGTATTTTGTCTATTTTGAAAAAAACAAACAAAAAAACCGCTGTGCTGCTGCTATGACCTCTGAATCCGTTGAAAATGCCTGTCCTTTCAGTGGTGTCTTTTTAAGGTAAGAAATAAGTAATTGACGGAGCAAGATTCGGTGAGTAGGGTGGATGGCCATTAACTAAAACCCTAAAGCCTTCGAAACAGGGTCTGACCAGCCTTGTGTGAGGGGTGCCTTTTCCTTCAGAAACAGACCACCTTTCCGCAGTTTTCTTCGTCATTTTTCTTTTAATGTCGCTTGCAATTTTCTCAACATGTCACAATAATAGGCTGTACTTGTTTGATCCTTCTGAAAGATAGTCTGATAAAAAAAATGCTGTCCTTATCTCAAAAAATTAAGGTGGCTTTGCCTGCTGGGTCTTGGTTGGTCTCCGGATCATAGTGGTGCTTCCATGTTAAACGAACGGTCCACAGTCGTTAAAAAAAAAATCTGAAAATGTTGCAAAATTAATTTGGCTGTGTTCACTCTTTCACTTTTTTGGTCAGCATTTAAACATTTCGTTACTCACTTGGTTGAAAACTTATTCATATCCAACCGAGCATGAGTTAAAATCCAAATACGTCCTTGGATATCTGTAGAATCTCAGCTATTTTTGTGAGTGAGATTCGCCGATATTCCAAAATTATGTCATTCACACGATCAACATTTTCAGGAGATAACGCTGTTATGGGCCTTCCAGACCTTTCAGCATCTTCGGTTAAAAATTCGCTCTTCTGAAAGTTTGTACATCATATCTTCACCGTTTGTTAAGATGGGCACTAGTCCATCATATGCTTATGAATTTCCTTGGGCGTTTTCTTCTCGAAGAGAACAACTTCATGATGCTCCGTAGTTCAAAAGTTGAGAATTCCTTCTTCTTCTCCGGCATGGTTCATTCAATAAACTACAAAGAATATGAAAAAAAAAAGAGCTATTCCTACAAATTTGTTATTATCCTATGGAAGAGCATTATTTACAGCTTCAATAACAAAATTAGTATTACATTTTAGAACAGAGGTCCGACTGAGTCCGTCCAGTTCGTATTTTGCCAAACATCCAAATCCTAATCATCATTTAGAGTTGAGGTTGGCAAAAACAGAGCCTGTCAAGAAATATTTATTTACAATTGCGATTCAAATATAAACTGTGTTTGTTCCCAATAGAGTTGTTATTTAAATGGTTATTCAGTCCGTCATAAACTTTCACATTCATTTAAACATAAACTCTTAAACATTCACATTCACAGTACCAGAAGTATATACATTCAACAAGCGGACTTTCGGGTGCATTGCGTAAAGAAAAAAAGCTATTTTTCTTAGAATGACATTTACGTGAAGAGCTCTTACTGTTTGTCTTCTGGAGGAAGTGTTGAATTAAGAACGTGAGAATAGTTTGCTTGGGGCAGCGTCTCTTGGTAACCTTTCATCTTATTTACTTCACGTATTGTTTAAATTCTTAGATGGTGTTTAATGAAAGGAGGTTTGTACATAAAGAGACATTTGATCCTCATTGGATTTTCCAGCGTTTTCAGCTGAATTGTTTCCATCGTTTACGAAGTGGACTCTTTGCTGAGGAAAATGTTTGCCTAATGAAGTGAAAGTGTTAAAAAGTTATGTCACCAAATGAAATACATGGTTCTTAAGTGGATGCAGCAGTATTTGGTTACACACCTATACAAGAAAAAAGATAAATACGTAAAGATAGAATCATTTACATTATGATACGAATATTTATGATAATTGAAATGTTTCTTGTTTAAAGATCGCTCGTTTGAAGATACATTTTGTGAGTCCAGTTCATTTAGAGCACATTCTATATAGAAATGTAGTAAACATGGGCACCCTGAGAACCTCTTCCCGTGTGGGACAAAGGTATATGTGACGTATAGGATATCTGACAATGAACATAAGAAAATAATTACCAAATCCTTCTGAAATTTAAAACCGATATCTGCTGATGCTGTGGGATCTTGAACATTCTTACAATTCGGAATTTTATTTCGTTTCTAAGGGAGGAAAAGAAATAAACATCACGACATCACCCAATATCTAATGTGGTACTTTTGGAAGATATTTCACTTAGGAATTTAAGAATTATGGAAGTAAGTGTTAACTTATATTTTAAGTATTCACGGCATTAACAAATAAACGGTTAACTATCATCATCAAGTTCAGCTGTTTTCTATCCACTGTTAGCAAATTTTCAGTAAAGATAACTCCATCGCCGTAAGTGATAGGCACATCTGGTACCTGCAATGACTTTCTGAGAAAGTTCTCGTGTTGTTATGTCACACGACCCACTTGTTACTTAAAAATAAAAAGAATGATCTCCATCCAACATGGCGGATTTCAAGATGGCAGCCACGTTGATCATATGCATCAAAATATAGATAACTCTTTCCGAACCGTCCACATTTGTGTACTGTGATACTTCATCTCCTTGACGCTTTGGGAACGAGAAGGGTGTACTGTGACTTTTTACTTACTGCGAAAAGGAACAATTTCACAATTTCAAATAATTATTATAACATAAAAATATGGCAGATCGTGTTCTTTTAAAAAAAATGTTTTCCGGTATATGTACATTCGAATAAAGATAATAAAAATATTTCACGTAACTATCGACTGATCAGTTGGGAATGTTCCCTTGTTAGCGACGGGAAAACCCACAGTATTTTCCTATTCTGTCGAATAATGTTTACTGTGCCAAGTTTAGTGCGGATATATCTAACGTAATAGAAGCATCTTGAAAAACTGAATTCTGTAGATTGACAACAATAATAACCAGGGTGCTTGGAGACGGGG